>JAUMJK010000456.1:0-117165 GCA_033558105.1 Coccyzus lansbergi
CCCGTCGCAGCGCCCCCTTGCGGCCGCGAGAGGGATGGCCGCCCCCCTCCTCCCCCCAACCCCGGTGCAGCGCCACCTGCCGGCAACGAGGGGGAACAACCTGTGCCAGGGCCTCCCTGCTCTCATGGGGAAGAAATTCATAGAATCACAGAATCACCAAGTTGGAAGAGACCCACAGGATCACCGAGTCCAACCATTCCCATCAAACACTAACCATGTCCCTCAGCACCTCGTCCACCTGTGCCTTAAACCCCTCCAGGGAAGGGGAATCAACCCCCTCCCTGGGCAGCCTCTGACAGTGCCCAATGACCCTTTCTGAGAAAAATTTTTAACTCATGTCGAGCCTGAATCTCCCCTGGTGGAGCTTGAGGCCGTTCCCTCTCGTCCTGTCCCTTGGGAGACGAGCCCAGCTCCCTCCTCTCCACAACCTCCTCTCAGGGAGTTGGAGAGAGCAATGAGGTCTCCCCTCAGCCTCCTCTTCTCCAGCTCTCTCAGCCGCTCCTCATAAGGCCTGTTCTCCTTATGTCCCATCTCAATCCACCACTCTCCAGTCTACACCCATTGCCCCTCATCCTGTCACCACAACCCTTCATAAACAGCCTCTCCCCAGCTTTCCTGGAGCCCCTTCAGGCACTGGAAGCTGCTCTGAGGTCTCCCTTCTCCTCTCCAGGCTGAACAGCCCCATCTCTCAGCCTGTCCTCCTACAGGAGGTTCTCCAGCCCTCACATCACCCTCGCAGCCTCCTCTGGGCCTGCTCCAACAGCTCCATCTCCTTTCACTGAGGATTCCAGCACCGGACACCGTGCCCTGGACGAGGTGTCCCACAGAGGGGCAGGATTCCCTCCCTGCTGCCCACACTGCGGCCCAGGACTTGAGATAAAGAACCGTGTAAATCAAACAACGCTGTTGGGTTTGGGTTTGTTTTTCCAATTCCCCACCCACGTCCAGACACTCCCTCCAGGTTATCTCCTCACCTAAGCCAGCTACGTCTTTCCAGACAGCCTCATACCATTTGCAGCTGCAGCAAAACTCCTCAATTAATTCTCACAAGCTCAGCGTCTCACTATCTTTTAAAAAAAAAAAAAAAAAGAGTCAGATCCGAAAAGGAACTGAGTCACCGCGTTATTTATTGCTGTAATTGCGAGCTTTGAGGTGGTCGGCAGCCAAAGTGGCATCCAAAACACAGTATTAGGAACTTAGGATTTCTGAAGTAAGCAGACAAAAGTCTAAGGGTAGGACTGAAAACAGGCATTGCAAAAAATCAGGTTTTAAGCCAGTTTTGATGATAAAAAGACTGCCCATAGGAGCCCTGTCCTGGATGCTCTGGCGGAAGGACTTGGTGGGACCAGGTCATAGAATCATAGAATCATAGAACAAGTAGAAGGGACCCATCGGATCACGGAGTCCAACCATTCCCATCAAACACTAACCCATGTCCCTCAGCACCTCGTCCACCCGTCCCTTAAACACCTCCAGGGAAAGGGAATCAACCACCTCCCTGGGCAGCCTATTCCAATGCCCAATGACCCTTTCTGTGAAAAACTTCCTCCTAATCTCCAGCCTAAATCTCCCCTGGTGGAGCTTGAGGCCATTCCCTCTCATCCTGTCCCCTGTCCCTTGGGAGAAGAGCCCAGCTCCCTCCTCTCCACAACCTCCCTTCAGGTAGTTATAGAGAGTAATGAGGTCTCCCCTCAGCCTCCTCTTCTCCAGGATAAACACCCCCAGCTCTCTCAGCCGCTCCTCATAAGGCCTGTTCTCCAGCCCCTTCCCCAGCTTCGTGGGTCACAGGAGCAGGGTGGCCATGCCCTTCCTGGACAGGCTGTGCTGCCGTGTGTGGCAATTCCCCATTGGCTGCCGCCTCGGTGGGTCTATCAGGGGCCTTCAACCCCGACTCCTGCCCCCTCTTCTGTTTGGAATGTCCCAAGTTGCCCCCCTGCCCCGAGCCCACAGTGCCCACAACCCTTGTGACCTCATCCCGCGGCAACGGGCAGCACCAGCACCGCAGGCTTCTGTCGGCTGCTGTCTGGAGACAAGAAGCCCTCTCCTGTCGCTGTGCTACGTGTCGCTGGAAGCATGAGTGTTCTCCTCATCCTCATCCTGCTGGCCCTGTGCTGGCCCGTGCAGGGCACGTGGCAAACCTGCGAGTGAGTGTCCCGGGCTGAGGGGACGCCTGCAGGGCACACACTGGTCCCTCGTGCCCTCGCCAGCGCTGGTACAACTCCCCTGCGGGGCTGACGCTGGGGCAGGGGTGGATGCCCACCCACCCCACGCTGTTCCCTGGCCGTGTCGTGAGGGCAGGCGGCCGAGCTTCAGCCCCAGCGGCGGCGAGTCACCCAGCAGGGCACTCAGGGCTCTCTGGTCTCCACAGGACCTGCGGACACCGTGCCATGGATTACGGCTCTGGCATGTCGCGCGTCGTCGGGGGCAGAGATGCCCAACCGGGAGCCTGGCCCTGGATCGTCAGCATCCAGAGCCCCTGGCAAGGCGGCACGGGGCACATCTGCGGAGGGTCCCTCATCGGCACACAGTGGGTCCTCACGGCCGCCCACTGCTTCGCCGGGATCACGTAAGGAGGAGATGAGAATAGGGACTCCCCCGCAAAGCTGGCAGCCTCCAGCCCCACATTTATCGCTCCGTAGTGCTGCTTTCCTCTCCCTCCTGGAAAGGAGAAAGCAGGGAACTGCTGCAGCGCGTGGCTGTGCCCCCTCCCACCCTGTTCTCCGTTTGCCTTCCAGGAGCACCGAGATGTGGCGTGTGGTGGTCGGCGCCACCGACCTGACCCAGCCGGGCCCCGAGGTCCAAGTACGGAGCATTAAGCGGCTCATCGTTCATGAACAGTACAACAACGTCTCGCAGAGGAACGACATCGCCCTGCTGGAGCTGGACCAGCCCGTCCAGTGCAGCTCCCACGTGCAGCTGGCCTGCCTGCCCGACGCCGCCGTCAAAGTGTCACGGCTCACGCCCTGCTACGTCAGCGGCTGGGGCGCCACCGACGAGGAATGTGAGTTCCCAAAAAGTACTTGTGTCCCCGGTGCCCACTTGGCACCCTGGGGAGGTGGGTCGGGCGCCCCGACAGCGGAGGGGGTAGGTCCTACCCCATTCCCAGGTCGAGACGGGAGGGATACACCGGCACAATCCTCTCTGGAGGCAAAGCCGACCCCAGGCAGGGCAGGAGGAGAGCTGGCGACGCGCTGCTGGATGCTCATTTCTGTCCGTGCCCACAGCTGAAACCTCCGACGTGCTGCAGGAGGCCCAAGTGCCCCTCATCGACACCCACGTTTGCAACAGCAGCGGGTGGTACCGCGGGGCCGTCCACACCCACAACCTGTGTGCGGGATACCCACAGGGCGGCATCGACACCTGTCAGGTAGGAGCGGGTGACAATCGGGTCCCAGCAGCCCCAGCACAGCCACCCAAACCGTCCCACTGCTCGTGGGGCTCACCGCCCCTTCCCCGTCTTCCAGATTCTGTCCAGAAAACCCACCCAGCGGTCCTGGCCACCCTCAGGGACCAATCCTGGAACATCCCTGTGCCCCACAGTCAGGGTCACACCGTGCAGAGAGGAGAGAAACCTCAGCCTTACAGCCGCACGACCCCCTCCCAGACCGGGTTCTGCCAGCTCCTGCGGCAGAGCAGAGCCCTTCTGGCAGCTGCTGGGAGAGGGGGAGCTGGTCCTCGTGCTGCCAGAGGCCCCCCCAACAACCCTAATCCTCTCTCCTCTGCTGCAGGGGGACAGCGGGGGTCCTCTCATGTGCAAAAAGCGCCGTTCGGATGACTTCTGGCTGGTGGGACTGACCAGCTGGGGAACAGGCTGCGCCCGAGTGCGCCGCCCGGGCATCTACACCTCGACGCAGCATTTCCTAGACTGGATCCTGGTGCAGATGGAGGTGAACCCAGCAGGGGCGGCTGCAGCGGCATCGCAGCCAGCACCCCCGGGCAAGACACCCTGTCCGGTTCCAAGACAGAAGATAAAAAAGTTGGTTAATATGCTGCGCGATGTCCTGAAGTCCATAAAGGAAACGAATACTTGAGCGGCACGATGGAGAAGATCTGGTGCGATGGCCCTTGCCAGTTTTGAATCTGCGGTTAAGTTTCTTTATGCAATTATATCCAACTTTTCCGAACAACTTAGAATTACTTTGTCGACCAGCTGATGATCGAGCGTTACTCGATAGTAGCTAATTTGCTTTTGCGATCCACCTCAATAAATTCTAAGTTGCTGCCAAATCGAAGCCTCAACACATTCCATCTTTAGCCTGGTGGCGACGCTGGGAGCCAGAGTCCTTTATCTGGTGGCACGAGTGGAGATGGTTCCCTTCCCACTGCTGCATGGCTGCAGCTGGGATCCTTCACTCCACAGCAGCCTGGGAGGGGGACTGGAGTCCATCACCCTGACCCCACTGGGATTCTCAGCCTCTGACAGAGGTCAGACTGACAGGCTTGGAGTCAGACTGACGGCTTTGGGCCCTCTCTCCAAATCTTCTGTGAAGGGGTGTAACATCTGCCGTTTCCAGTCAAGTGGAACTGCCCCAGTCAACCAGGACTTGTAAGGAGAAGAGACCTTATGAGGAGCGGCTGAGAGAGCTGGGGTTGTTTATCCTGGAGAAGAGGAGGCTGAGAGGAGGCCTCATTACTCTCTCCAACTCCCTGAAAGGAGCTTGTGGAGAGGAGGGAGCTGGGCTCTTCTCCCAAGGGACAGGACGAGAGGGAATGGCCTCAAGCTCCACCAGGGGAGATTTAGACTGGACATCAGGAGGAAGTTTTTCATGGAAAGGGTCATTGAGCATTGGAATAGGCTGCCCAGGGAGGGGGTTGATTCACCTTCCCTGGAGGTGTTTAAGGCACAGGTAGATGAGGTGCTGAGGGACATGGTTCAGTGTTTGATAGGAATGGTTGGATTCGATGATCCGATGGGTCTCTTCCAACCTGGTGATTCTATGAGATGATGGAAAGGCTCTGGGGAGCACCTCTGCCAGCTCCCTTCATACTCTCATGTGGATCCCACCTGTCAGTGCTCTTTGGCGCTGAGCAGGGAAAGGAAAAAGGAGGCGGCACTGGCTGAGAGAAGGGGCTGAGGGACAGGGAGGCCATGAGAGCAGGAGCAGAGCAGGGAACACTCACTGAAGGATGGAAGGGAGAGGCAGCGGCTGAGATGCGTCAGGGAGGTAAAAAAGCCTTAGCAGAGGATGGTTTCGATCCATCGACCTCTGGGTTATGGGCCCAGCACGCTCCCGCTGCGCCACTCTGCTCCCCCAGCCCTGCTGCTCGGCCCCTGCCTCTGCCCGCACCAGCGCTCCCCACGCTCCCCCTGCCCTCGCAGCCCCCACACCAACAAACACCTCTCAGCCTGCACAGGGACAGGGCTTTGCTTCGTCTTTCTCACACCTCTCCTCACCACTGCCTGCACAGGGAGCATCTCTGGTAGCAGCCAAGCCCAGGAGTCGGGCAGAGCCCTTGTCTCGGTGCCCGAGCTGCTGACGGGGCTGGAGGAGGCTCCCAGGCTCCCTGGGACAGGGTTGGGTGCTCAGCAGTCTCAGACCCGCTCCGGGCAGGCTGGGCTGGTGGAGCCTGTTGGTGAGGGTGATGGGCGAGGTGGCAGCGCTGACGCCTCCACGTTTGTGCTCATGTCCTCGGGTTCCCTGTCCCATCCACACCCCAGAACGCGGCAGAGGAGATGCAGGGAGAGCAGTGCAGGGGGGAGCATGCAGAACCAACCAAGGCCACGTACAAGGTCCCACACTGGGGTCAGAGCAATCCCAAGCACAAATAGTTCAAGGCCAGGTTAGATAGGGCTTTGAATCATAGAATCATAGAACAACCAGGTTGGAAGAGACCCATACCCGTGGCAGAGGGTAGAACTGGACAGGCTTAAAGCCCCTTCCAACCTAAAATGTTCAGTGATTCTATGATCAGGGGAATCTGAATATGCACTGAGGCTGTGCTTACAAACCCAGCTTCCTAAGGCTAATCTCCTCACCTTTCTCTCATCCGTACTGCGTGTACCCAGCAGGCCACAGCCGGTTTAGATTGGATCTCCAGGTCACATCAAGTCTGAGGTGAAAAATACATCATCTTGCGTAGCATTTGTTCCTTTAGGCAAGTTGTATAGGAGCACCTTTGCAGCTCCCACTTGCCAGGACAAACCCTGCAGGGGCACCGGGTGGTCATCACCTTGGGGGCCTCTGGCCTCTCACAGGTTTCCATTTCCCTGCAGATGCTGCACCCACACAGGCTTTCACCATTCCCAGTGAGGGCCAGGACCTGGTCCATGTCTTGAATCCAGGGAGTGGGATGAGAGCAGGATTTCCCCCGTCGTGGAGGGCAAAGGGGTTGGTTTTGCTGCATCTCTGTGGGCTTTGAGTGCCACCCTGCCCCACGAGGTCCCTCCAGGCAGCCCAAAAGGGTCTGCGCCGCGTAGTTGGCAGGATTCGAACCTGCGCGGGGAAACCCCAATGGATTTCTAGTCCATCGCCTTAACCACTCGGCCACAACTACCTGCCGGCCCCACTTCTCCAACGTGTCTGAGGGCTCCAACCTGCCGGGAGCGCTGGGGTGGGGAAGGTGCTGACCTGGCGGCACCTCCAGTCCATGCAGGAGGATGGTGTCCACTGAGCAAAGGCCACAACTGACACGGGGGTTTGTTGTGGAGCAGGAATGGCTTGTGAGAGCGGAAGAGAGCCACGGAAAGGGCAAGGAGGAGCCTGGCTGGGGAGCGAGGAGGAGCAAAGGGAGAATAAATGAAAGGTTCTAGGTGACCTGGTGAGACAGAGGACAGTTTGTTTTGGTGGGGTAAGTGGGTCTAGATATTTCTGCCAGGATGGCCCATGCCTGAGCAGGATTCACTAACCCAAACGTTCTGCAGAAGCGATGAATTTCATCGCTGGATGAAGGAGGCTCTGTTTCCCTTTTAACTCTGGAGCAGGAGTAGTTGGAAAACGGCTTTACGAGGTCAGTGTGGAGGTGGTGTATATAGAACAGAATAGACTTATAGAGTCACGTGGTTGGAAGAGACCTTTGAGTCCAACCATACCTGTTCACTACTACATAGCATCCCTGAGCACCACATCTATCCGTCTTTTAAGCCCCTGGGCACTCAACCCCTTCCCTGGGTAGCCCCTACCAGTGACGAGAATTCTTTCAGTGCAGAAATATTTCCTGATATCTAGCCTGAACCTGCCCTGGCACACCTTGAGGCCATTTCCTCCTGCCCTATCACCTGTCGCTTGGAAGAAGAGAACAACACTCACCTCACTCCACCCTCCTTTTCGGGAGCTGCAGAGAGCCATGCGGTCTCCCCTCACCTCCTCTTCTCCAGGCTAAACACAACCCACATCCCCTGTTCTCCAGACCCTCCCCAGCCCCGTTCCCTTCTCTGGACGCGCTCCGGCCCCTCAGAGTCCTTCTTGGAGTGAGAGGCCCAGAACTGAGTGCAGGAGTCAAGGTGTGTCCTCGAATCTACGTGCTAATGTAAAACACCCGCCTGGGGCTGGGCAACTGTGCACATTCAGAGGGATTTGGGGTAGGGGAGGGATTCACCTGCTGAGGAAACAGCCACCGCTCCGTGTCTCGTGGGCGCAGATACAGGTGAGAGATCCCATACCGGGTCACTGGCCTGGCTGACAATCCACTCAACTGGGAGAACTGGAGGATTAACTCCGGTCTTCAGCAGCACGAGTGGGGATCAGCTGCACAGCTCTGACAAATACAGAACTAAACGCTTCAGGCCAAACGCTGGTAACTAAACAAACAGAGCAGTGACATGGGTCTGATTAGAGCAAATGGAGCTTAAGAAAGAATAAGCAAGATGTGACGAGTGCTGAATTTATTGGGAAGGAGCGTTAGGGGAAATAAAACCTTTCGAGGTGGGCTACGCCAGTTCTGCAAGGCACTTAACAAATCTGTGCTGCCGGCACAAGAGGGAGTTAGTTAGTTCCTAGCAATTCAGCGATGCATTAGGCACTAACAGATTGCAATCGTTACTGCAAATTAGTTAAGATTCGAATGATCTGATGCTAATGCTACTTACAGAATGGAGATCCTCTAGTGGGACAGCGTGGAAAAGGGAAGGAGGCACATTTTTCCCCTCCGGAGAGTCTAGGTTGGCATCTGGGTCTGCGCGTCCTTACCAGAAGACCCCGGGATGGATGAGAACGTCAGCAGACACCATCTCGGTGGCCACTCTGCCGCCTTCTCTTTGCGGTGGCCCCTCAGCACCGCCCCATGTGCAGCCGGAGGACCCCGCGGAAGTGCATATCCACGTAGTAGGCGAACTCTCTGGGCATGACGTGCACCCTGTGATTGGGAAGCACGTTGTCGTAGTAATGATGGGGCAGGGGGTGGCCATCCGGGTGCGAAGAGAAGGGCCAGAAGCCGTAGAGTGAAATGTGCTCACACAACTCCAGAGCCGCGTTCACCAGCATGAAACCCGAGGACAGGCGATAGGTGTGAAACCCGCGATCGTGCCAGTACTTGCTCAGAGCACTCAGGTACTGAGGGTGGAAGAAGAAGACGTGTGACTGGGACAGAGAGTCCTGCAAGGCATAGAGTGCTCGGTAAGAAGCCTCGGTGTTGCCAGGGTAGGAGAAAGCCGGGATGAGGAACCACGTCTTTCCGTAGGAAGCTGCTGCCTCCACAAACGGCAGGCGCCGACCATTCAGACCGTGAAACCTGCGAGGCAAGACGTGTGGGATGGTCACCCTCTGCCAAACCCACCCTCGTTCCCTCCTGCCCTTCCTGTGCCACTTTACCCCAGAGAAGTGAAATATCACAGAATCACGCAATCACTGAGGTTGGAAAAGACCTCTAAGACCATCCAAAGCGACTGGAGATACTATTAACCCCTAGTGGCGAGATAAAATAATCAGCCACAACCAAGGCTTGAGCAAACTTTGCCCCAGACAACCCCAAGAGTTGCAGAGTTCCCCTGTCCACCTCCACACCGAGGGGGCATCTCATGGCAGGAGACATCAACAGCTTTTTTTTTTTTTTTTTGATAGAATTTCATAGAATCATAGAACAACCAGGTTGGAAGAGACCCATCGGATCATCGAGTCCAACCATTCCTATCAAACACTAAACCATGTCCAACAGCTAAGTTGCATCATAGCTAAGTTCCATCTGTTTTCTGGGACCCAAAGCAGAGGCAAAGAGGTTGCCTCTTCAAGGACACAGTATGGGGGGGGGAGAGGGAAGTTATGAGTCCTCTCCTCTCTTTATGTTTCCACACCTATTACCGTGTATGAAGGATACTGGGATTAACAGTGACGATGCTTGACTTTCTGCCCACGTCCTCAGGAAAGTCTGCAGATGGCAGGTTAAACCTGATTGAGGGGTTAAAGAAAGGGAGTCTGTGAGAAATAATGCTCCATGATCTCCTGGGAGCTAACCCACCCCCCATGTCCCCAGCCCATCGCCCTCAACCCCACTCAGAACATTTCCTCTGTCTCCACATTCTCTACCTTCACCCTGTTCCCATGAAAGCTCCCTCCTCCTGCTGGTCTCTCCCTGCTGGGCTGGCAGCGATTACCTGATTACAAACTGGTACCCGTCAATTTGAGAGCCGCAGCTACTGTTCCTGAGGATTCCTCCGTTCCCCACCACGGCACAGGTTTTGTAGAGATGGTCCTGGAATGGGGATTTCTATAAAGAACAAGAGGTAGAAATTGATGGAATCACAGAATCATGAAATGCTTTGGATTGCAAGAGACCTCCAAGCCCATCCAGTGCCACTCCTGCCATGGGCAGGGACACCTCCCACGGGATCAGGGGCTCCAAGCCCCATCCAACCTGGCCTCGAACCCCTCCAGGGATGGGGCAGCCACCCCTGCTCTGGGCAACCTGGGCCAGGGCCTCCCCACCCTCACAGCAGAACATTTCTGCCCAAGATCTCAACTCAATCTCCCCTCTCTCAGCTGAAAACCATTCCCCCTCATCCTACCCCTGCCCTCCCTAATCAACAGCCCCTCCCCAGCTTTCCTGGAGCCCCTTTCAGCACTGGAAGCTGCTCTAAGGTCTCCCTTCTCTTCCCCAGGCTGCACAGCCCCATCTCTCCCAGTCTGTCCTCGTACAGGAGGTTCTCCAGCCCTCACTTCATCTCCGTGGCCTCCCCTGGCCTCGCTCCCACAGCTCCATGTCCTCCCTGTGCTGAGGACTCCAGAGCTGGACGCAGGCTCCAGGTAATTCGCTCTCCCTTAGAGAATTACAGTAAAGAGCTACCCCAGATGCTGCAACTGGACACACTCTGACCTGTACGAGAGAAAAGCAAGTGGACAGTCACTCATATTCCCCACCAAAGAGCACTCGTACCTCTGGCAGGATCTCCCGCAAGCCGCTGCTGACTTTCAGTCTCTTTGAGCGATAGGCATCAAAGACAATCTCGGATCCCAGGGGTGTGTTTTCTTGTGTCACAGCCAACCAGGCTGAGGCGTTGCAGCAGTGCCCCAGCTGTGTCCTGCGAGGGGAGAACGTGGAAGGCAGTGAGCAGAGGGCTGGGGATGAGATAGAGGAGGACTGCAACAGAATAATAAAGGAGAGAGGGGTGAGAATGAGAAGAGAGGACCGGTTAAAGCACTTACAGTTGAAGAAGAAGTAAAGGATTCAGTGAGCACGTCAATGGGAAATGAGCTTGGGAAAGCCCAGGGAACCCAAACAAAGCATTGTGTCAAGTCAGAACAATCTTCATCACCCGCTCTCTGGTCATCTGTCTCCAGACATCCTTCATTTTCTTCTTCCTCATCCACACACGTTTTCAGAAGTGAGGCCCTGGCCCAGGTTGCCCAGAGCAGTGGTGGCTGCTCCATCCCTGGAGGGGTTCCAGGTCAGGCTGGATGGGGCTTGGAGCCCCTGATCCTGCGGGAGGTGTCCCTGCCCATGGCAGGGGAGCTGGAACCCGATGGGCTTTGAGGTCCTTTCTACCCAAACCATCCCACGATTCTATGATTTTTCATGATGGGCAAATGGCCATGGAAAAGAAAGAGCAACAGTCAAAACCTGACCTAACCCAGCCAGAAGCTGCTCCACCAGCATCACAACCTCTGCCAAGGCCAAGCTGAGCAGCCTGCCTGTCAGGCACAGTGACAGCCCATGAGGGGCAGCACGTGTAACTGTGCCCTGTGCGTGGCTGCTCTGGTTAGAGATTCCTGGGCTTCTTCATAGAAGACTATTTAGAAATTTGTAGTTGTATATGGACACGTTTTGACTGTCCAGCATTCTGGTTTACCTGCTTTGCTATTGATGTTCGATCATGGATGTTGAGGGCAGTGGTAGCTGCCTGGAGGGGTTCCAGGCCAGGTTGGATGGGGCTTAGAGCCCCTGATCCAGTGGGAGGTGTCCCTGCCCATGGCAGGGGATTGGAACTGGATGATCTTTGACAGTCCCTTAACCATTGCGGGTTAAGCATCAGTAAATTACCATCAGTAAATTAATAAACAGCTTTGGTCGTGATTTTGTTGGAAGTAAGTGAAGGGAGTAGTTTTCCCACGAGCCTGCTGGGCATCACCTGTATTGGGCCAAGGCAGAAGCGTTGGAGGTCCAGTGGCAGCTCTGCATTAACTTCACGTGTCTCAGGCCCCAGTGCTCATTCACCCTAGGGCAGAAAGAGCTTGTAAGCAACCGGAATGCTCTCACAGAGACTTACTGCAAACCACTGGCTCTCTGTAGCACCCCTTCCGTCCCCCTGGACCTTCTCTGAGGCCGCTAGGTGACCCACTTTAGTCAGCTGCCTGCCTGCCACAGCCCAGCGCACTCGTGGCCTTGACTCTCACTTCTGAGCTTGCGTCACGTTGCTTAACAGTTCTTGACACGGTTCTGCTTCTGGAAGCTTGATATCAGGTCTGTGGAAAAAAACCAGAAGGTTGAACTGGGCCTGGATGGCATGTGCTCACCCAGCGTCCCTCCTCTCCAGCCGCTCCCCCAGGGTCTCCCCTTGGCCACCACCCTGCCTGCAGCCCACCCTGAGACACCTACCTGCAACTGGCATCGTCGCAGCTCTTCCCTACTGTATCTCCACTCCTAACCTAGTGATTCATAGAATCATAGAACAACCAGGTTGGAAGAGACCCATCGGATCATCGAGTCCAACCATTCCTATCAAACACTAAACCACGTCCCTCAAGACCTCGTCCACCCGTCCCTTAAACACCTCCAGGGAAGGGGAACCAACCCCCTCCCTGGGCAGCCTATTCCAATGCCCAATGACCCTTTCTGTGAAAAACTTCCTCCTAATCTCCAGCCTAAATCTCCCCTGGCGGAGCTTGAGGCCATTCCCTCTCGTCCTGTCCCTTGGGAGAAGAGCCCAGCTCCCTCCCCTGTCGGTCTCCTGGAGTCACCCTTGTGTTCTTCTGTCTTTTCCAGGGTGGAGGGGACCCAACCGCTCGGGGGGCAGTTCCCTCACTCACCGGTCGTTCAGCACCAGAAAGCACATGGAGACAAGTGAGGCTGCAGTTGCAACCAGCAGCATGACCCACAGCTTGTGTTTCTTCAGCCGTCCTGGCTTGGCATGCTCCTCCCTGCTGATGCCGTTTGGCATTTTGGAGAATGCTTGAAAGAGCAGAAGAAATGAGGAAATTCTATGCCTGAACCAGTCAATGTAAATACCCCACCCAGGACATCTGTGGTGCTGGCCCACACCGAAAGTGCCTAAACTCTTCCGCAAAACATCCAACACAAGGAACTGTAGGGACTTCATTTCTCTTGGGCTCTACTGGAGCACGTCACGAGGTTATCAGTGGATCCCACTGGACCCCAGCGGAAGGCATCTCTGCTCAAGAGCAGTCTGCAGTATTCCTTCTCCTCTAAAGGCATCATCAGTCATTCCGAGGCAATGATTCCACTGGTATTTTTCCACAGTCTTTGCTTCACTCCTTGACATCCCTGGCCCAGGTTGCCCAGAGCAGTGGTAGCCGCCTGGAGGGGGTCAAGGCCAGGTTGAATGGAGCTTGGAGCCCCTCATCCAGTGGGAGGTGTCCCTGCTTTGACAGTCCCTTCCAATCTAAACCATTCTATGATTTTGTGAATCTCTGATTGTATGATATCCACCTGCAACTGGCATTGTTGCATCCCTTCCCGACATTACCTCCATTCCTGCCTTAACGATTCCTCCACCAGAGACCTCCTGGAGCAACCCTCTATGTTCCCACTTCCTTTCCAGGACGGAGAGGACACAGTTTCTCCTCCCTTGTCCCTCACTCATCAGTCATTCAACACCAGAAAGCAAGTGGAGACAAATGAGACTGCAGCTTCCAACCCAAACTATCCCATGAGTCTATGATTCTATGAATCTATGATTCTGTGAAGACGGAAACTCGAGATTCATCAACATTGTGGTGTAGTCACCAGTGAGTTCACCAGGAAAACAACAGCCTCTTCTTGCTAGCAAGTTCTCAGCTGTGAACTTTGTCTTCCCAAAGCTGGAACCCAATTAATCCAGCCCTGAGCAGGATGAAGGTAATCACAATCCTATTTTATTAGTGTCAGTCAAGAAATGCCCTTCCTGTTACCTGGTTTTGTTTAGTTTGTGAGTTTTATTGAGCTACTCTTGCTCAGAGTTGCTTGGTTTTATTTTTTTTTTTCTCTCATGAAACAACTCTTTTTGGAGGAGATTAAAGCCTCTTTAAGGCCGTTGGTCTGGGTAAGCACCCAAAAGTGATACCTGCTGAAACCCAACACAAGCAGCGCAATAAAGTTTAGCACTAGTTATGTAACAGAAGCATAGAAAACGTGAATCTCTCATTCCATTTCCTACTCCAAAACAAGATTAAAGCAATGATTTCGGTAAAAGAAGAAGGTAGAAAATCTAAACCCGAGCAAGTTAAATCTCACATACCTTTTAGACCAAGAAGGTGCTGAGGTGTATCTGCCTGATCCTGAAGCTGGCTTCAAATATCCTCATACCTGGGCTGATACCCTTTTCCTGCATCTCAAACCTTCACACGATCTGGAACTGCCCTCTCGGGGGGAGGAGAAGTGATGATTTCCTTCTGTCAGAGTGACTCACGCATATCTTCAGACTTATAACTGCGCCGTGAACTGTGAAAAGTCCTCCGACAGCCAGTGCTCAGTGCAATTATTTCCACATAAGAAGACTTTCTTGGCATTGTTTTTGTAGTTTGTGTGTCCTGTGGTACATGAGAAAGCATCTTGTCATAGAACCATGGAATTACAGAACCATTTGGCCTCCCCGTGCTCCCAGCCCTGGTACTGACATCGCTGCCCCCGTCCTTGCCCAGGGAATCTCTGCACCTCTGCTGAGCACAGCCCCCTCTCCGCTCCCTGGGACTTGATGGCAGCTCCTGGGGAGCAACCGAAGCCCTGGATCAGCAAAGCCCTCGACAGCTGAGGTGCAGAGCCTGCTGTCCACACCAGGCTCAAAGCGAGTGCAAGTAGAGGGGGATTTCTCTGGCTTTGTCTGGTTGGTGTTGGACATCTCCAAAAGCAGAGACCCCTGGGTAATCGGTTCTCTTTTAACCTCCCTCTCAGGGTTATCGTGTGGCGTTTCTGGTATTTCCACCCCTGTGCTTTGCTCCTCATTCTCCCCATTTCTCTGAGGTTTTTCTACCTTTTCTTTCCTGCTTCCTTCATTTTGATCCTCCAGTATCACTCCAGAGAGCTCCACTGACAGCTGGAGGTGTGATGGGGCTGGGGGGATCCCTGCAGCCATGGCAAAGGGCAGGGACTCCCTTTTCCTTGCTCAGGGTGGGCAAAGGGAGGGAGGAGGACAAGAAAGGAGCACGAGAGCCATGGATGCTGCACAAAGTCTTTAATGGAAGGAGAGAAGGGGTCGGTCCAGAAGAGAGTCAGCGAGGAGCAGAGGGCACAGAGCCCCCAGGCAGCTGGGCCGAGGACAGCCAGCGCGGTGCCAGCCGTGGCCAAGCTCCCACGCAGGCTTCCCGTCTGGCCGCCTGCTCCAAAGGGGACGGTGCTTTGGCTTCAGCAGGTGCGACGCAGACACAGGCCTGTGCCCCCCAGAGCGAAGGAGCCCCCAGAAGAGATGGGAACCCCCCCGGCGCTGAGGGAGCTGCCGACGGCAGCCGAGAGAGAGGAGCCCACGGCCGTGCTCTGAGGGAAGGAGGTGAGGATGGGGCCCGGCAGGGTCACCACCACCGGGGACGCCTCGATGGCCACCGTCGAGTCGGCGCAGCGGGCCACGCAGGGCTCACTGCAGCTGCTGGCCAGGGGCGTGGGGCCGCAGGGGCCGCAGGGACGTGGGGCACACGCGCTGAAGCAAGACATCTCTGCTGCCGCGAGCCGGAGCTGAAACACACAGCAGGCAGCCTCAGTGCCTGGCCCTGGGCCTCCTGCCCAGCTCTTCCCACGGCCGCCCTCGCCTTTCAAAGCCCCTGAGCCCACGGAGTGCATCCTGCTGGAGAGAACCCCCCTCTTCCCAGCCCTCCCTGGCACCACTGCCAGCAGGGAAAGAGCCCACGGCCTGTGACACTTCCCTTGCTGGGCCAAGCACAGGAGCCCAAGGCTCGGCCACAGCAGCCGCAGGGCAGCAGAGGAGCCCCGAGAGATGGAGCAGGCTCAGGCTTACCTGGATCCTTGACCAGGGAGGCAAGAGCGGAGGATGTGGAGCCTGCAGCAGCACAGGCTTTTATGCCAAGTGCCAGGGCCCTGGGGGGACACACACATTCCTGGCTCCTGAAGCATCTCCACACACGTGGGAGCCGCTCGCCGAGGCCTCCTTGCCGATTACGTCCTTGCCTCTTTCATCTGGGCTGTTGTGCTCCCTTCTCAGACCACGGAACATCAAAGGCTTTGATGCGTCCCAGCTCCCTGAGGCCAAGGAGCTCCGAGGTGTGGGGCTGGCGAGCAGGGAGATTGTGGGTGGGTTTGGTGACCCAGATTGCGTTGGGCACTCTGAGGGCTGCAGGGAAGGCCCCTGCGGCAGCAGTGATGGCCACCAGGAGCTGCTTACGCACATCGGGCTCTGCCACACGCTGCCTTTTGTGATCAAAGAGGTGCCCAGGTCCATCTCTGAAGGAGACCCACACCCACTGACCTGGTTTGCTCAGCAGGTTCATCCTTGAGGCCCGAGAGCTGGACGGCTGCCCTTGAGGAGACACACGGGGCAGGGAGCCAATTGCTCCTGGCTGTTTATCGTAGCATTTCAGACTACAAAGGGCCATCGGATCAGTCTCCCAAAGCTCCTGGGAGTCATCGCGATGTGGAAGAGTTGGGAAAACCCCTGAGCCCCAGGGAAACGGGAGTCAGAGTGTGGTGAGCATCAGAGCACACAGTGCCCCAGCCTCGGGCGAGCCAGGAGGAACAGAGCTCACAGACTCTTCCTTCCAACGTTCTCCTTTCTTCAAGGCCTTTCCCATCTGTTTTGCCAGCACTGCTGGAGCAACCGATGCTTCTGTGGAGCAGCCTGGCTGCTGCCTTCCACTCCCCCAGTGCAAGGAAATTTGGCAGGAGCTTCTGGAGATCCCTGGGGTGGCATCTCGCTTCAAGGAGACGAGGCTTCCATTGTGCAACTCTCAGAACCCATTGTCATGGGGAAAGAACTGTGCCATAAAGGGTCCTATCCAAAATGGTTTTCTGCTTAACTGGGCAGAGGCAGGGGCCGAGCAGCAGGGCTGGGGGAGCAGAGTGGCGCAGCGGGAGCGTGCTGGGCCCATAACCCAGAGGTCGATGGATCGAAACCATCCTCTGCTAATGCCTTTTTTGCTGCTGCTCACGGCCCAGCCCCAGGGACACAGGGCACGGCAGCCGCTGGGCACAGGCACTCGGCAGCCCCTGGGGCTCTGGAGAGCACCACCAGGGCAGCTTTCCCTGCTCTGCACACACACCTTCTTGGGCCGCACTCTGCTGCAGCTCAGGGAAAGCTGCTGTGGGGCCTCTGAATCCAGCTCTTGCCTCCACTCAAGCTCAGCCCCTGCTTTCTCTCCTGGTCCCTTGGTGCTGGGAGGGTGGGAGCTAAGCCAGGAGCTCAAGCAAGAGTGAAGGAGACGCAGTTCCTGGGAGCTCATTGAGATCCTCAAAGCTGAAAGGAGAGGAAGGAAGGTGTGTGTGTTGTGCATGGGAGAAGGTTTTTGTTGGTGGTGATGGAGCTGTAGAGCATGGAGAGGGGCTGCAGGAGCAGCTGGGCAGGTGTGGGGAGCAGAGGGGAGAGAGAGTGTGTGTGCAGGAGGTCCCATGGTGTAAAGGTGAGCACTCTGGACTCTGAATCCAGCGATCTGAGTTCAAATCTCAGTGGGACCTTGCTCTTTTGGCTCCCTCAGAGACAAAGACAGATCCACTGTCCCAAAGCAGGATGCGATGCAGGGGAAGGATGACTCCATCCCTCACCCAAGAAAAACAGCCAGGAGCATTTGTCCCTTCCATGCAAAAGCATCCCACAATTCCAGGTTGAATGAATTTGGAAAGAAATATCCCAGATGAAAGAGGCAAAGGCTGAATCACCAGTGAGGCCTCGGCAAGCGGCTCCCACCTGTGTGGAGATGCTTCAGGAGCCAGGAATGTGTGTGGCCCTGCAGGGCTCTGGGACTGGGCATAAAAGCCTGTGCTGCTGCAGGCTCTGCATCCTCCGCTCTTGCCTCCCTGGTCAAGGATCCAGGTAAGCCTGAGCCTGCTCCATCTCTCGGGGCTCCTCTGTGGTCGAGCCTTGGGCTCCTGCACATGGGAACTGTCGCAGGCCGTGGGCTCTTTCCCTGCTGGCAGAGGTGCCGGGGAGGGCTGGGAAGAGGGGGGTTCTCTCCAGCAGGACGCAATCTGGGGGCTCTGTGTTTCAGCTCCGGCTCACGGCAGCAGAGATGTCTTGCTTCAGCGCGTGTGCCCCACGTCCCTGCGGCCCCTGCGGCCCCACGCCCCTGGCCAGCAGCTGCAGTGAGCCCTGCGTGGCCCGCTGCGCCGACTCGACGGTGGCCATCGAGGCGTCCCCGGTGGTGGTGACCCTGCCGGGCCCCATCCTCACCTCCTTCCCTCAGAGCACGGCCGTGGGCTCCTCTCTCTCGGCTGCCGTCGGCAGCTCCCTCAGCGCCGGGGGGGTTCCCATCTCTTCTGGGGGCTCCTTCGCTCTGGGGGGCGCAGGCCTGTGTCTGCGTCGCACCTGCTGAAGCCAAAGCATCGTCCCCTTTGGAGCAGGCGGCCAGACGGGAAGCCTGCGCGGGAGCTTGGCCACGGCTGGCACCGCGCTGGCTGTCCTCGGCCCAGCTGCCCGGGGGCTCTGTGCCCTCTGCTCCTCGCTGACTCTCTTCTGGGCCGACCCCTTCTCTCCTTCCATTAAAGACTTTGTGCAGCATCCATGGCTCTCGTGCTCCTTTCTCCTCCTCCCCACCTGCTGGGGCTGTGCAGCTGGGAGCAGGGGGGGCTGCTGATCCCACCAGCAGATGCAGCTCCCTTAGACCCCCCAGTTCCCCATTTCATCCAGTAGGAGGGAGAAATCCCAAAATGCCTCCCAATGAGGCAGTGGGAGCCCCCAGACTCCCCAGGAAGGTTTCTCACTGTGGGCTCAGCAAAGGTTGTTGCTCCTTTAGCTTGAAGCGACCCTGCAATCAGACGCTGGAGAGGCTTCTCCCTTTCAGGTTGGGTCTCAAGAGGCTCCTGGTGTCCCTTCCCCACAACCTAAGCTGTGAGGGAAGCCAGGGGGTCTCTGCTCCTCATTGCCAAGCAGGTGGCTCTGCTGGGTCCCCTCGGGGTCTCTGCAGAGCAGGCCAGGCCTCCCCCGGGCCCTCTCTCCGGGGGCAAGAAAAGCCTGTGTGCGTTGGCCGGGAATCGAACCCGGGTCAACTGCTTGGAAGGCAGCTATGCTCACCACTATACCACCAACGCCTGCCCAGGGCTGCCTCTCGGCCTCCATCTCTGCACAGCTCCAACATCCACCACTAAGGGACCTCAACGGCCTCTTCCTCTCCCTCACACACCAGCCCCTCGGCCTCCAGCAGCCAAAAGGCCCTACGGACCAGGGACGCTGCAGGGGCTGCCATCACCAAGCCTGCACACATTCCCTGTGCTCGGTCAGGGGCACCCAGCTCAGTGCTGGCGCTGGCACCACCGGCATGGAAGGACATAGAGGGGCATGGAAGCAGTGACCAACAGCAAGGCTGGAAAAGGACCATCAGACTGAAAAAAGCTCTGAGGGGGCCAAAAGAGCAAGGTCCCACTGAGATTTGAACTCAGATCGCTGGATTCAGAGTCCAGAGTGCTCACCTTTACACCATGGGACCTCCTGCACACACACTCTCTCTCCCCTCTGCTCCCCACACCTGCACAGGGGCTCCTGCAGCCCCTCTCCATGCTCTACAGCTCGATCACCACCACCAAAAACAGCCTTGACCCCACACCCACACACACTGGTTCATCATAGGAACTCCCATGATAGCTCCACAGCTCCTCACACACCTCTCAGCCTCTTACTTACATCTCTTTACAAACTGTCCCTCTTGTCCCTCCAGCCTTGAGGATCTCACTGAGCTCCCAGGAACCACATCTCCTCACTCTTGCTTGGGCTCCTGCCCTCCCAGCACCAAGGGGCCAGGAGAGAAAGCAGGGGCTGAGCTTGAGTGGAGGCAAGAGCTGGATTCAGAGGCCCCACCGCAGCTTTCCCTGAGCTGCAGCAGAGTGCGGCCCAAGAAGGTGTGTGTGCAGAGCAGGGAAAGCTGCCCTGGTGGTGCTCTCCAGAGCCCCAGGGGCTGCCCAGTGCCTGTGCCCAGCGGCTGCCGTGCCCTGTGTCCCTGGGGCTGGGCTGTGAGCAGCAGCAAAAAAAACACCTTAGCAGAGGATGGTTTCGATCCATCGACCTCTGGGTTATGGGCCCAGCACGCTCCCGCTGCGCCACTCTGCTCCCCCAGCCCTGCTGCTCGGCCCCTGCCTCTGCCCGCACCAGCGCTCCCCACGCTCCCCCTGCCCTCGCAGCCCCCACACCAACAAACACCTCTCAGCGCACACCCGCACTGCCGCCACAGGGACAGGGCCTCGCTGCAGCCTCAGCACACCTCTCCTCACCAGCACCTGCAACATCTCACCTCCATCAGCTCTTCTCCTCACCCTTCCCAAACAGGGACCCCTGTGCACACAGCTGGGGCCTCTGCCAGCTCTTCTGCACCTCCACCCTCACCCCTTCTCTTCTTGCTGCTCCACAACCATCAGTCTCAGGGAGACCTAAAAAGAGCAGCATGTGCTGAGTGCTGCCAAGATCCCGGTGTCATCAGGGGTCTCGGCCCTTCTTGGTTGGCAGTGAGGGCTGTGGAGTGAGGGCTCTGCCAGGGGATGAGTGGCTGGAGTTCCAGGCACAGGGGGCACAGCGGTTGGGGAGGAGTTGCTGGGGAAGCCAGGTCAGTCTGAGTTCTGCTCCAGCAACACCACCACTGACCTCTCTCCATGACTTCTCCTCAAGTACTGGGCCATCCCCTTCCCCAGCAAACCTGCCATGAGCATTCGGAGCCAGCTCTGCCATCCCTGGGGCATCCCTGGAGGGAGGCAGAGCAGGGGTAGGTAGCAGGCAAGTGCCACCCTGCCAGCGAGGTCCCTCTAGGCAGCCCAAAAGGGTCTGCGCCGCGTAGTTGGCAGGATTCGAACCTGCGCGGGGAAACCCCAATGGATTTCTAGTCCATCGCCTTAACCACTCGGCCACAACTACCTGCCGGCCCCCCCTGCCCTGCTCCCCTGTCGCACCTGAGGCACATCCCTCATCACTGGTTTCCACCTAGAGATTGATCACTGACTGCAAGTCCTGCAGTGCGACCCTCTGGCTAATCCCTTCTCCAGAGAGAGTCCCAGCCGTCCAGGACATGTCTCTCAATTTTAGAGACAGGCTTGTTGCATGGGAGAGTATTCAATGATTTGTGCAAGAAAAACCAAATCAGTGCTTAGGAGGGTGATCAAAGTGATGCCTTCATCCTTCCCTGAATGAGACCCACGTCCACATTGACCTGCTTTGCTAGACAAGTTCATCAGAGCTCCAGGATGTTTTTCACAGGCTGAGGCTGGGGCGGCCCATTCCGTGCATTTCAAACTGCAAAGGGACATCAGATCATTCTCCCAGAGCTCCTGGGAGTCATCGTGATGTGGAAGAGTTGGGAAAACCCCTGAACTGCAGGCAAACACGAGTCCTTGTGTTGTGGCATCCAGCGGACACGGTGGCCCTGCCTCAGGCGTGCCAGGGCATCTCACAGACTCATCCCTCGCCAAGTTTGCTTTCTTCAAGGGATTTTCCACTCATTTTGCCACCACTCCTGGATCAACCTGTTCTTTGATGGAATTTCATGCTGCTGCTGCCTTCCGTGGCATTTCCCTTTTTGTGACTGCTCGAGGGCCCTTGAGACTGACCAAGAATAACAAAAGCTCTCTGGGAATAGAGTGTTGGAAGAGCTTCTCATGGGACAGTGACCTCTGCCACAGTGGCAGAGACCTGAAGGTGATGGGAGACTTCTGCGGGAACTAGGAAGCTTGCTCTGCTTGCAGATGGAGGTTGTCCGGAGAAGCTCAACAGGCACCATCCACTCCACAGGACTCTGAGCTGCTCTAAGACTGGAGCAGCCCCTGAAAGGCAATGCCTTGGAAGGCACCAGCAGTGAAAGATTGCATCGAACAGCACTTGTGTCAGGAATGGTGCTGAGACTGGAGGAAAGGCTCTTGAGGAGGGTGGCACTTTGTGGGGGGAGATCTGTTATCCCGCACCCACCTGAGACCTTGTCCACTTAATTCCAAAGCAGGATGAGATGTGTGTGCCTGGATTCGGGGAATTCCCACACTCTTTCACATCATGAGATGACTCCCAGGAGCTCTGGGAGGCTGACCCGATGGCCCTTTGTAGTCTGAAATGCTACGATAAACAGCCAGGAGCAATTGGCTCCCTGCCCCGTGTGTCTCCTCAAGGGCAGCCGTCCAGCTCTCGGGCCTCAAGGATGAACCTGCTGAGCAAACCAGGTCAGTGGGTGTGGGTCTCCTTCAGAGATGGACCTGGGCACCTCTTTGATCACAAAAGGCAGCGTGTGGCAGAGCCCGATGTGCGTAAGCAGCTCCTGGTGGCCATCACTGCTGCCGCAGGGGCCTTCCCTGCAGCCCTCAGAGTGCCCAACGCAATCTGGGTCACCAAACCCACCCACAATCTCCCTGCTCGCCAGCCCCACACCTCAGAGCTCCTTGGCCTCAGGAAGCTGGGACGCATCAAAGCCTTTGATGTTCCGTGGTCTGAGAAGGGAGCACAACAGCCCAGATGAAAGAGGCAAGGACGTAATCGGCAAGGAGGCCTCGGCGAGCGGCTCCCACGTGTGTGGAGATGCTTCAGGAGCGAGGAATGTGTGTGTCCCCCCAGGGCCCTGGGACTGGGCATAAAAGCCTGTGCTGCTGCAGGCTCCGCATCCTCCGCTCTTGCCTCCCTGGTCAAGGATCCAGGTAAGTCTCAGCCTGCTCCATCTCTCGGGGCTCCTCTGCTGCCCTGCGGCTGCTGTGGCCGAGCCTTGGGCTCCTGTGCTTGGCCCAGCAAGGGAACTGTCACAGGCCGTGGGCTCTTTCCCTGCTGGCAGCGGTGCCGGGGAGGGCTGGGAAGAGGGGGGTTCTCTCCAGCAGGACGCAATCTGGGGGCTCTGTGTTTCAGCTCCGGCTCGCGGCAGCAGAGATGTCTTGCTTCAGCGCGTGTGCCCCACGTCCCTGCGGCCCCTGCGGCCCCACGCCCCTGGCCAGCAGCTGCAGTGAGCCCTGCGTGGCCCGCTGCGCCGACTCGACGGTGGCCATCGAGGCGTCCCCGGTGGTGGTGACCCTGCCGGGCCCCATCCTCACCTCCTTCCCTCAGAGCACGGCCGTGGGCTCCTCTCTCTCGGCTGCCGTCGGCAGCTCCCTCAGCGCCGGGGGGGTTCCCATCTCTTCTGGGGGCTCCTTCGCTCTGGGGGGCGCAGGCCTGTGTCTGCGTCGCACCTGCTGAAGCCAAAGCATCGTCCCCTTTGGAGCAGGCGGCCAGACGGGAAGCCTGCGCGGGAGCTTGGCCACGGCTGGCACCGCGCTGGCTGTCCTCGGCCCAGCTGCCCGGGGGCTCTGTGCCCTCTGCTCCTCGCTGACTCTCTTCTGGGCCGACCCCTTCTCTCCTTCCATTAAAGACTTTGTGCAGCATCCATCACGCTTGTTGTTGCTCATTCTCTTCACCCAACACCTTCACAACACGGAGAGAACACTTGGCCTGTGTCCGATCTTTCTTCTCATTGAGGGTTGACATCCAGTGCCTGGGGAAGGGATGGGAAGGCTGCGGGTGCTGGCGAGAGGATGGGTGGGTAAAGGAGAGGAACCCATCCTCCTGTCCCCAGTGCCCAAGAGTGAGCAAGAAGCAATGACTAGAGAGGGAAACAGAAGAAATGTCACTTACATTGACCCTCTTGTACTGTGAATTTGGTCAAAGAGGAGAAAAAAACAGCTTCAAGGGAGGTTTTTCATCCCACTTTTCAGACACAAGTACCAATACAGAGCTTTTGATTTCACTTCTCAGTCCTCTTAGAAGGTTCTTCAAAACCTTCACGTGGAAACCAGCCCTGGCACTTCTCTCTTTCACTGGTGAAACAACCGAGCTGATGGTAGGAGAGCAAGCAGTGGACACCCCTGAGGTGTCACCATATGGAGCGCCTGGAGCTGTGTGTTCAACCCATTTAATGAGGACACCAGAACAAAGGCCTTTCTGCACAGCCCTTCGCTGCACACAGTCCTTCCCTCGGGACAGGGAGGAACCTGGGATTGTCTCAGGAGCAAAAAAACACTCCCGCAAGAGTCCTGACTCCTACAGGCAACCCTCAGTCTCCAAAACCCTCCACAAAGAGAACATTACGCCTCTGATTCTTATTTGGATGTTTGTGAGGAGTGGGAAAGGAGCATTTCTGGGGGTTCCGTGTCTGCATTTCCAGTCTTGGGAAAAAGGATGTAAAGCGACAATGCTGAGGGTCAGTCAGCAGGGGACCTGGGGCCCGAGGGGCTGTGAAACCTCTGTCCTGAGGCTCTTCATGCCCAGAGAGGACAAAGCAGCAATCGGCTGGGGTGAAGCTGCTCCTTAGTGCAGGAGGAGGCACATTGTGAGTCCCTGAGAGGCTTTCCAAGGAAAAACCTTGTTGAGGATAAGGAGCTGATTGTGTGAGAGAGAGAGAGAGGGTGTTTTTTGGGTGTTGAGCAGCAGCTCCTGGATCTGGCAGCAACTTGTGTCTCGGCTGCTGGGGCGGGATGGGCACAGGGCAGGGGGAGCCGGCAGGTAGTTGTGGCCGAGTGGTTAAGGCGATGGACTAGAAATCCATTGGGGTTTCCCTGCGCAGGTTCGAATCCTGCCAACTACGCGGCGCAGACCCTTTTGGGCTGCCTGGAGGGACCTCGCTGGCAGGGTGGCACTCGCCTGCTACCTACCCCTGCTCTGCCTCCCTCCAGGGATGCCCCAGGGACGGCAGAGCTGGCTCCCAGTGCTTGTGGCACATTTGCTGGGGAAGGGGATGGCCCAGTGCTTGAGGAGAAGTCGTGGAGAGAGGTCAGTGTTGCTGTTGCTGGAGCAGAACTCAGACTGACCTGGCTTCCCCAGCAGCTCCTCCCCAACCGCTGTGCCCTCTGTACCTGGAACTCCAGCCGCTCATCCCCTGGCAGAGCCCTCACTCCACAGCCCTCACTGCGAACCAAGAAGGGCCAAGACCCCTGATGACACCTGGATCTTGGCAGCACTCAGCACATGCTGCTCTTTTTAGGTCTCCCTGAGACTGATGGTTGTGGAGCAGCAAGAAGAGAAGGGGTGAGGGTGGAGCTGCAGAAGAGCTGGCAGAGGCCCCAGCTGTGTGCACAGGGGTCCCTGTTTGGGAAGGGTGAGGAGAAGAGCTGATGGAGGTGAGATAGATGTTGCAGGTGCTGGTGAGGAGAGGTGTGCTGAGGCTGCAGTGAGGCCATGTCCCTGTGGCGGCAGTGCGGGTGTGCGCTGAGGGGTGTTTGTTGGTGTGGGCGCTGCAAGGGCAGGGGGAGCGTGGGGAGCGCTGGTGCGGGCAGAGGCAGGGGCCGAGCAGCAGGGCTGGGGGAGCAGAGTGGCGCAGCGGGAGCGTGCTGGGCCCATAACCCAGAGGTCGATGGATCGAAACCATCCTCTGCTAATGCCTTTTTTGCTGCTCCTCACAACCCAGCCCCAGGGACACAGGGCACGGCAGCCGCTGGACACAGGCACTGGGCAGCCCCTGGGGCTCTGGAGAGCACCACCAGGGCAGCTTTCCCTGCTCTGCACACACACCTTCTTGGGCCACACTCTGCTGCAGCTCAGGGCAAGCTGCTGTGGGGCCTCTGAATCCAGCTCTTGCCTTCACTCAAGCTCAGCCCCTGCTTTCTCTCCTGGCCCCTTGGTGCTGGAAGGGCAGGAGCCCAAGCAAGAGTGAGGAGATGTGGTTCCTGGGAGCTCAGTGAGATCCTCAAGGCTGGAGGGACAAGAGGGACAGTTCGTAATGAGATGTAAGTAAGAGGCTGAGAGGGGGGGGGTGTGGAGAGAGGACCTGTGAATGTGGTGTGAGGAGCTGTGGAGCTATCATGGGAGTTCCTATGATGAACCAGTGTGTGTGGGTGTGGGGTCAAGGCTATTTTTGGTGGTGGTGATGGAGCTGTAGAGCATGGAGAGGGGCTGCAGGAGCCCCTGTGCAGGTGTGGGGAGCAGAGGGGAGAGAGAGTGTGTGTGCAGGAGGTCCCATGGTGTAAAGGTGAGCACTCTGGACTCTGAATCCAGCGATCTGAGTTCAAATCTCAGTGGGACCTTGTTCTTTTGGCCCCCTCAGAGCTTTTTTCAGTCTGATGGTCCTTTTCCAGCCTTGCTGTTGGTCACTGCTTCCATGCCCCCCTATGTCCTTCCATGCCGGTGGTGCCAGCACTGGCACTGAGCTGGGTGCCCCTGACCGAGCACAGGGAATGTGTGCAGGCTTGGTGATGGCAGCCCCCGCAGCGTCCCTGGTCCGTAGGGCCTTTTGGCTGCTGGAGGCCGAGGGGCTGGTGTGTGAGGGAGAGGAAGAGGCCGTTGAGGTCCCTTAGTGGTGGATGTTGGAGCTGTGCAGAGATGGAGGCCGAGAGGCAGCCCTGGGCAGGCGTTGGTGGTATAGTGGTGAGCATAGCTGCCTTCCAAGCAGTTGACCCGGGTTCGATTCCCGGCCAACGCACACAGGCTTTTCTTGCCCCCGGAGAGAGGGCCCGGGGGAGGCCTGGCCTGCTCTGCAGAGACCCCGAGGGGACCCAGCAGAGCCACCTGCTTGGCAATGAGGAGCAGAGACCCCCTGGCTTCCCTCACAGCTTAGGTTGTGGGGAAGGGACACCAGGAGCCTCTTGAGACCCAACCTGAAAGGGAGAAGCCTCTCCAGCCTTTCATTGCAGGGTCGCTTCAAGCTAAAGGAGCAACAACCTTTGCTGAGCCCACAGTGAGAAACCTTCCTGGGGAGTCTGGGGGCTCCCACTGCCTCATTGGGAGGCATTTTGGGATTTCTCTCTGCTGCTGGATGAAATGGGGAACTGGGGGGTCTGAGGGAGCTGCACCTGCTGGTGGGATCAGCAGCCCCCCCTGCTCCCAGCTGCACAGCCCCAGCAGGTGGGGAGGAGGAGAAAGGAGCACGAGAGCCATGGATGCTGCACAAAGTCTTTAATGGAAGGAGAGAAGGGGTCGGCCCAGAAGAGAGTCAGCGAGGAGCAGAGGGCACAGAGCCTCCGGGCAGCTGGGCCGAGGACAGCCAGCGCGGTGCCAGCCGTGGCCAAGCTCCCGCGCAGGCTTCCCGTCTGGCCGCCTGCTCCAAAGGGGACGATGCTTTGGCTTCAGCAGGTGCGACGCAGACACAGGCCTGCGCCCCCCAGAGCGAAGGAGCCCCCAGAAGAGATGGGAACCCCCCCGGCGCTGAGGGAGCTGCCGACGGCAGCCGAGAGAGAGGAGCCCACGGCCGTGCTCTGAGGGAAGGAGGTGAGGATGGGGCCCGGCAGGGTCACCACCACCGGGGACGCCTCGATGGCCACCGTCGAGTCGGCGCAGCGGGCCACGCAGGGCTCACTGCAGCTGCTGGCCAGGGGCGTGGGGCCGCAGGGGCCGCAGGGACGTGGGGCACACGCGCTGAAGCAAGACATCTCTGCTGCCGCGAGCCGGAGCTGAAACACAGAGCCCACGGATTGCGTCCTGCTGGAGAGAACCCCCTCTTCCCAGCCCTCCCCGGCACTGCTGCCAACAGGGAAAGAGCCCACGGCCTGCGACAGTTCCCATGTGCAGGAGCCCAAGGCTCAGCCGCAGCAGCCGCAGGGCAGCAGAGGAGCCCCGAGAGATGGAGGAGGCTCAGGCTTACCTGGATCCTTGACCAGGGAGGCAAGAGCGGAGGATGTGGAGCCTGTAGCAGCACAGGCTTTTATGCCCAGTCCCAGGGCCCTGCAGGGCCACACACATTCCTCGCTCCTGAAGCATCTCCACACAGGTGGGAGCCGCTTGCCGAGGCCTCACTGGTGATTCAGCCTTTGCCTCTTTCATCTGGGATATTTCTTTCCAAATTCATTCAACCTGGAATCATGGGATGGTTTTGCATGGAAGGGACAAATGCTCCTGGCTGTTTTTCCTGGGTGAGGGATGGAGTCATCCTTCCCCTGCATCGCATCCTGCTTTGGGACAGTGGATGTGTCTTTGTCTCTGAGGGAGCCAAAAGAGCAAGGTCCCACTGAGATTTGAACTCAGATCGCTGGATTCAGAGTCCAGAGTGCTCACCTTTACACCATGGGACCTCCTGCACACACACTCTCTCTCCCCTCTGCTCCCTACACCTGCACAGCTGCTCCTGCATCCCCTCTCCATGCTCTACAGCTCCATCACCACCACTAAGAGCCTTGACCCCACACCCACACACACTGGTTCATCATAGGGACTCCCATGATAGCTCCACAGCTCCTCACACCACGCTCACAGATACTCTCTCCACACAAAGCCCTCAGCCTCTTCTTACATCTCATTACGAACTGTCCCTCTTGTCCCTCCAGCCTTGAGGGTCCCACTCAGCTCCCAGGAACTGCATCTCCTTCACTCTTGCTTGGGCTCCTGCCCTCCCAGCACCAAGGGGCCAGGAGAGAAAGCAGGGGCTGAGCTTGAGTGGAGGCAAGAGCTGGATTCAGAGGCCCCACAGCAGCTTGCCCTGAGCTGCAGCAGAGTGTGGCCCAAGAAGGTGTGTGTGCAGAGCAGGGAAAGCTGCCCTGGTGGTGCTCTCCAGAGCCCCAGGGGCTGCCCAGTGCCTGTGTCCAGCGGCTGCCGTGCCCTGTGTCCTTGGGGCTGGGCCGTGAGGAGCAGCAAAAAAGACATTAGCAGAGGATGGTTTCGATCCATCGACCTCTGGGTTATGGGCCCAGCACGCTCCCGCTGCGCCACTCTGCTCCCCCAGCCCTGCTGCTCGACCCCTGCCTCTGCCCAGTTAAGCAGAAAACCATTTTGGATAAGACCCTTTATGGCACAGTTCTTTCCCCATGACAATGGGTTCTGAGAGTTGCACAATGGAAGCCTCATCTCCTTGGAGCAAGAGGTCACCCCAGGGAATCTCCAGAAGCTCCTGCCACACTTCTTTGCACTGGGGGAGTGGAAGGCAGCAGCCAGGCTGCTCCACAGAAGATTCGGTTGCTCCAGCAGTGCTGGCAAAACAGATGGGAAAGGCCTTGAAGAAAGGAGAACGTTGGAAGGAAGAGTCTGTGAGCTCTGTTCCTCCTGGCTCGCCCGAGGCTGGGGCACTGTGTGCTCTGATGCTCACCACACTCTGACTCCTGTTTCCCTGGGGCTCAGGGGTTTTCCCAACTCTTCCACATCGCGATGACTCCCAGGAGCTTTGGGAGACTGATCCGATGGCCCTTTGTAGTCTGAAATGCTACGATAAACAGCCAGGAGCAATTGGCTCCCTGCCCCGTGTGTCTCCTCAAGGGCAGCCGTCCAGCTCTCGGGCCTCAAGGATGAACCTGCTGAGCAAACCAGGTCAGTGGGTGTGGGTCTCCTTCAGAGATGGACCTGGGCACCTCTTTGATCACAAAAGGCAGCGTGTGGCAGAGCCCGATGTGCGTAAGCAGCTCCTGGTGGCCATCACTGCTGCCGCAGGGGCCTTCCCTGCAGCCCTCAGAGTGCCCAACGCAATCTGGGTCACCAAACCCACCCACAATCTCCCTGCTCGCCAGCCCCACACCTCGGAGCTCCTTGGCCTCAGGGAGCTGGGACGCATCAAAGCCTTTGATGTTCCGTGGTCTGAGAAGGGAGCAAAACAGCCCAGATGAAAGAGGCAAGGATGTAATCGGCAAGGAGGCCTCGGCAGGCGGCTCCCACGTGTGTGGAGATGCTTCAGGAGCGAGGAATGTGTGTGGCCCTGCAGGGCCCTGGGACTGGGCATAAAAGCCTGTGCTGCTGCAGGCTCCACATCCTCCGCTCTTGCCTCCCTGGTCAAGGATCCAGGTAAGTCTCAGCCTGCTCCATCTCTCGGGGCTCCTCTGCTGCCCTGCGGCTGCCGCGGCTGAGCCTTGGGCTCCTGCACATGGGAACTGTCGCAGGTTGTTGGCTCTTTCCCTGCTGGCAGCGGTGCCGGGGAGGGCTGGGAAGAGGGGGGTTCTCTCCAGCAGGACGCAATCTGGGGGCTCTGTGTTTCAGCTCCGGCTCGCGGCAGCAGAGATGTCTTGCTTCAGCGCGTGTGCCCCACGTCCCTGCGGCCCCTGCGGCCCCACGCCCCTGGCCAGCAGCTGCAGTGAGCCCTGCGTGGCCCGCTGCGCCGACTCGACGGTGGCCATCGAGGCGTCCCCGGTGGTGGTGACCCTGCCGGGCCCCATCCTCACCTCCTTCCCTCAGAGCACGGCCGTGGGCTCCTCTCTCTCGGCTGCCGTCGGCAGCTCCCTCAGCGCCGGGGGGGTTCCCATCTCTTCTGGGGGCTCCTTCGCTCTGGGGGGCGCAGGCCTGTGTCTGCGTCGCACCTGCTGAAGCCAAAGCATCGTCCCCTTTGGAGCAGGCGGCCAGACGGGAAGCCTGCGCGGGAGCTTGGCCACGGCTGGCACCGCGCTGGCTGTCCTCGGCCCAGCTGCCCGGGGGCTCTGTGCCCTCTGCTCCTCGCTGACTCTCTTCTGGGCCGACCCCTTCTCTCCTTCCATTAAAGACTTTGTGCAGCATCCATGGCTCTCGTGCTCCTTTCTTGTCCTCATCCCTCCCTTTGCCCACCCTGAGCAAGGGAAAGAGAGTCCCTGCCCTTTGCCATGGCTGCAGGGATCCCCCCAGCCCCATCACGCCTCCAGCTGTCAGTGGAGCTCTCTGGAGTGATACTGGAGGATCAAAATGAAGGAAGCAGGAAAGAGAAAGGCAGAAAAGCCTCAGAGAAATGGGAAGAACGAGGAGCACAGCACTGGGGTAGAAATACCAGGAATACCACACGATAACCCTGAGAGGGCAGGGACTGGCACATCAATGCCTGCGCTGGGACCGCTGGCATGAAAGGACATAGCGGGACATGGAAGCAGCAACCAACAGCAAGGCTGGAAAAGGGGGATCAGGCTGAGGAAAGTTCTCAGGGAGCCAAAAGAGCAAGGTCCCACTGAGATTTGAACTCAGATCGCTGGATTCAGAGTCCAGAGTGCTCACCTTTACACCATGGGACCTCCTGCACACACACTCTCTCTCCCCTCTGCTCTCCACACCTGCACAGGTGCTCCTCGTGGCAAAGAAGGTGTGCGTGCAGAGCAGGGAAAGCTGCCCTGGTGGTGCTCTCCAGAGCCCCAGGGGCTGCTGTGCCCTGTGTCCCTGGGGCTGGGCTGTGAGCCGCAGCAAAAAACACCTTAGCAGAGGATGGTTTCGATCCATCGACCTCTGGGTTATGGGCCCAGCACGCTCCCGCTGCGCCACTCTGCTCCCCCAGCCCTGCTGCTCGGCCCCTGCCTCTGCCCGCACCAGCGCTCCCCACGCTCCCCCTGCCCTCGCAGCCCCCACACCAACAAACACCTCTCAGCGCACACCCGCACTGCCGCCACAGGGACAGGGCCTCGCTGCAGCCTCAGCACACCTCTCCTCACCAGCACCTGCAACATCTCACCTCCATCAGCTCTTCTCCTCACCCTTCCCAAACAGGGACACCTGTGCACACAGCTGGGGCCTCTGCCAGCTCTTCTGCACCTCCACCCTCACCCCTTCTCTTCTTGCTGCTCCACAACCATCAGTCTCAGGGAGACCTAAAAAGAGCAGCATGTGCTGAGTGCTGCCAAGATCCAGGTGTCATCAGGGGTCTTGGCCCTTCTTGGTTCACAGTGAGGGCTGTGGAGTGAGGGCTCTGCCAGGGGATGAGCGGCTGGAGTTCCAGGCACAGGGGGGACAGCAGGTGGGGAGGAGCTGCTGGGGAAGCCAGGTCAGTCTGAGTTCTGCTCCAGCAATAAAACCACTGACCTCACTCCACGACTTCTCCTCAAGTACTGGGCCATCCCCTTCCCCAGCAAACCTGCCCCGAGCACTGGGAGCCACCTCTGCCGTCCCTGGGGCATCCCTGGAGGGAGGCAGAGCAGGGGCTGCCCCAGAGGGGTCACAGCCGAGTGCCACCCTGCCAGCGAGGTCCCTCCAGGCAGCCCAAAAGGGTCTGCGCCGCGTAGTTGGCAGGATTCGAACCTGCGCGGGGAAACCCCAATGGATTTCTAGTCCATCGCCTTAACCACTCGGCCACAACTACCTGCCGGCTCCCCCTGCCCTGTGCCCATCACGCCCCAGTATCCAAGACACAAGTTGCTGCCAGATCCAGGAGCTGCTGCTCAACACCCAAAAAACAACCTCTCTCTCTCTCTCACAATCAGCTCCTTATCCTCAACAAGGTTTTTCCTTGGAAAGCCTCTCAGGGACTCACAATGCGCCTCCACCTGCGCCAAGGAGCAGTTTTACCCCAGCCGATTGCTGCTTTGTCCTCTCTGGGCATGAAGAGCCTCGGGACAGAGATTTCACAGCCCCTCTGCTGACTGCCCCTCAGCACCGTCGCTCTTCATCCCCGTTTCCCCGACAGTGGAAATGCGGATACCGCATAAACGCTGCATGGAAGCCTGCGCTGCAGCGGTCTCTGCATCCTCCTGGGCCTGGGAGCGGGTGCAAGAAAAGCCTGCGTGCGTTGGCCGGGAATCGAACCCGGGTCAACTGCTTGGAAGGCAGCTATGCTCACCACTATACCACCAACGCAAGGTCCCTGGATGGCCTCCTGCACCTGCAGCCCCGATCCCGCGGTGCAGCGGCCGCTGCACCGCGGGATCGGGGCTGCAGGTGCAGGAGGCCATCCAGGGACCAGTTAAAAAAAAAAAAAAGTTGTTAGCAGAGGATGGTTTCGATCCATCGACCTCTGGGTTATGGGCCCAGCACGCTTCCGCTGCGCCACTCTGCTCCCTGTCGATTTAATTTTTCCTCTGCTTATTTCCATGGACTCTCAGGTGTCGCTGTTCCCATCACTGGGAAGCTCCTGCTTGGACCTGAATGGGTCCCCCAACATGGCCTCACCTTCCACTCCCTCCCTAATTTCTCTCAACCCCTTACCCTGCAGGGTTTGTTTTTTTTTTTCTCCCCTGCTCAAACACAAACAAACTCAAACAGCCAAGAATTGCCAAAAATTAACAGCACAGCAACTGAGTGGCAGGTCAGGGCAAGGGCATGGGGTCACAAATGGGGTCCAGAGGGACACACAAAATATATCCTCAAGCTGAGAAGGACTTGGTTGGACTCGATGATCCAATGGGTCTCTTCCAACCTTACGACTCTATGAGACTCTATGAGACTCTATGAGACTCTATGAGACTCTATGAGACTCTATGAGACTCTATGAGACTCTATGAGACTCTATGAGACTCTATGAGACTCTATGAGACTCTATGAGACTCTATGAGACTCTATGAGACTCTACGACTTGGGGTACTGGGGGAAGACAATCTCCACGTGAGCTGCAATATGTGCTCACAGCCTAGAAACCACCCATGGCCTGGGCTGCAACCAGAGCAGCACAACCAGCAGGGAGGGAGGGGATTCTGCCCCTCTGCTCAGCTCTGGGAGATTGGGATGAGATCTTACATAGAAATGTTTTGCTGTGAGGGTGGGGAAGCCCTGGCCCAGGTTGCCCAGAGCAATCCCATGGAGTGGTTCCAGACCAGGCCGGATGGGGCTTGGAGCCCCTGATCCAGCGGGAGGTGTCCCTGCCCAGGGCAGGGGTGGCACTGGATGGGCTTTGAGATCCCTTCCATCCTGAATACATCCTCATCCTGAATATATCCTCCCACCCCAGGGAGGTGGTTGAGTCACCTTCCCTGGAGGTGTTTAAGGGACGGGTGGATGAGGTCTTGAGGGACTTGGTTTAGTGTTTGATAGGAATGGTTGGACTAGAAGATCCGATGGGTCCCTTCCAACCTGGTTGTTCTATGATTCTATGAATCACTCCATGATTTTGCTCCCCAGTGTTCATTCCTCTTGGTCGGGAAGATATTTCAGCACCTGCTGAACCAAACTGATGTGATGCCCTCAGGTCTAACAAACATCTGTCGCCCACAAAGAATGAGGCACTTACTCCTCGTCAGGGAAATACCTTTTGGTAACATCTTCAGCTGCTGAGGCTGCAGCAGGCACACCCTCCGCCTGGATACGCTCCGGAATGATGAATGGCAACACTTAAGCTCCAGCAAATCTACTTACCTGTTTCAGCCACTTGTATTTATCTCCGAGGAAGGGATGAATTCATTCTCCCCCTTATCGGGCATCACCTCCTCATTAAACTGGCTCATTAGGCTCAGGGATCTGTAACTTTTGTAAATGAGCAATCACTAATCAAGGTTTTTCTACGCTCCCCCCTCTTTCTGTGGCGCAAGTGCCCTCAGGTAATCCCTCACTTTCTGCATTGGCAAGGAAAAGTTCAGAAATGAGCAGCAGAAGCAGTGCTGTTCCGTGCATTACAAATCATGTTTTTCAGGGTCACACCAGGAAGGGTTTAACACGCACAGTTCATGTCCATCATCAAGCATCAGAAGGCATCGGCTCCAAGGTCTTGTTTAGGTGCTGTTGCCTCCTCCGCTGCCCCTTCCAGATGCTCCCGTCTTCTGCATGCGGCTGGCGCTCGGCTGCCGAGGCATCCTCTGGGCAGACCCTTCCCGGCTGCTCCTGTCTGCAAGGGCCTGGCTGCTGCCGACAGCAGAAGTGCTTTTATTCCTCCCTGGATAAACAAGCAAAACATTAACAGTCAACTCCAACCCATACACATAACTGTGTCACCCATACAGCATCCAAGCCGCAAAGGCTGCTTTGGAAATCATAGAATCATAAAACAACCAGGTTGGAAGGGACCCATCGCATCTTCTAGTCCAACCATTCCTATCAAACACTAAACCAAGTCCCTCAAGACCTCATCCACCTGTGCCTTAAACACCTCCAGGGAAGGTGAATCAACCACCTCCCTGGGCAGCCTATTCCAATGCCCAATGACCCTCTGTGTGAAGAACTTCCTCCTAATCTCCAGCCTAAATCTCCTCTGTCGAGGCTTGAGGCCATTCCCTCTCATCCTGTCCCCTGTAACTTGGGAGAAGAGGCCATGCAAGAGGCAAAACGGGATTGGGTGTCAAAAGCGTATCCAGCATCCAACAAAGAAAGGGGATTTGTGAATTCAGCTCATGGGTATCAAGGCCACAAATCCAAAATTAGAAGCACTGATAGCTTTCAACCAGTTTAATCTAACAAAGTAACCAGCCACTTGATTCTCTTTAAACCTTCTTTCATCTGAGGAACAGCTCAAGAAGAAAAGAAATAGCATCTGACACCTCAGGAAGAACAGAAAGAGCATCTGAGCCCTCAAGGCTGGGATAACCGAATCCTGCTGCCCCACGGCTGAGCCAAGCTGGGACGCTGGGAGCCTTCACCACAAGAAGGATATTGAGGCTCTGGAGCAAGTCCAGAGAAGAGCGACAAGGCTGGTGAGGGGTCTGGAGAACAGGCCTTATGAGGAGCGGCTGAGAGAGCTGGGGGGGGTTAGCCTGGAGAAGAGGAGGCTGAGAGGAGACCTCATTGCTCTCTACAACTACCTGAAAGGAGGTTGTGGAGAGGAGGGAGCTGGGCTCTTCTCCCAAGGGACAGGACAAGAGGGAATGGCCTCAAGCTCCACCAGGGGAGATTTAGGCTGGAGATTAGGAGGAGGTTTTTCACGGAAAGGGTCATTGGGCATTGGAATAGGCTGCCCAGGGAGGTGGTTGATTCCCCTTCCCTGGAGGTGTTTAAGGGACGGGTGGATGAGGTGCTGAGGGACATGGTTTGGTGTTTGATAGGAATGGTTGGACTCGATGATCCGATGGGTCTCTTCCAACCTGGTGGTTCTATGATTCTCTGATTCTCAGCCACCTGGGCCCGTGCTGGCTCGTGTTCAGCCGCTGTCACCCGACACCCCCAGGCTGCTGGGGAGTCGGGGAGGGTGGATGGAGCTGGGGGTCCAAGACTCACCTCGGCTGTCGGCAGGGCCCGGAGCGGTGGCGGAGGGCGTCTCGTGTGCCGGTGGCAGCCGCTGCCCTGCACACATGGACTTGAGCACCTGGAAGACGGCGAGCGGAGCCACGTTCATGCGCAACAGGTCCAGCAGCACCCTGGGGGCAACCAGCAGCATCAACGGGGCAGCAGGGGGGGGACACTGAGAGGGATTGGGGGGCACCCAGGGGGACAGAGGGGACCTGGGGAGGTAGAGGGGGACCGGGGGCACCAGGAGGACTGAGGACATCGAGGGGACACAGGGGATGGGAGAGGCAGGAGGGGACGAAGGGCACCAAGGGGAACTGGGGGGGGTGGGAGGACTGGGGGCACCGAGAGGGCCAAGTGGCACTGAGGGGCATCGAGGGGACCGGAGGAGCCAGTAGCCCTGGAAAGGATAGGGAAAACCAGAGGGAGAGGGGACACCGAGGGGACCGGGCAGGACGCGAGGGCAACAGAATCATAGAATCATAGAACAACCAGGTTGGAAGAGACCCATCGGATCATCGAGTCCAACCATATGAAAACTGTATTCTTGTAGATGAGCTAAGAGAGCATTCCTATTTCTCCATGACCTACAGATAGGGCTGCAAAACCTTATTTTCAGTCTTAATCCTTTTCCCACCCATGCATATAGAACATAAACATGCAAACACAAGGAGTTCGTGTAATACAAGTACTCAGCAGACCTCCGGAGCTGATTCAGGGTGATGGATCATAACTACTGGAAGAAGCGTGGAGCTACGGAGAGCTCCAGCCAGGTACAGCAGCAAGTTTTAAATATTTTCATACCAAGAAGATGAGCTGTGCTTTAGGATTATTTTATCTTAAATAAAACCTAACTCGTGCAGTCTCGGACTATAACACGCGCATGGGTTAAAGATAGTTCTGCATGAATGCTTTGGTGTGTCCTAGGTACCTTTTGAAACAATCAGTACCTCAAAAAAATACGTTTCACTATCACTCCTCACATCACATACTCCACGTATCTCAAAACAATTTCTATTTCATTTTATACCTTATATATAATATCAGGCTTCTTTTTAAAGTATAAGAAATACATTGTTAAGAAGATCTTAATAGCAAATATCATAAATCCAGAGTTTTCACCAAAGGGTAAAATTACTCGCGACCTTTGAATGTATAATGAAAACTAAACACTTCCAAAAGCTACACAAATTCCAGACTCTTATGCTACCAAGAGCTGGCCAACCATCTCCCCTCCATCAGAGGGGACCGGGGACAGCGGGGGCTGAGGCCGAGAGGGTCGGGAGGGGTCGGGAGGGCCCGGTCTCACCGGAAGACCTCCGGGTCGAGGCCGCTGCCCGCGGCCTGCGCCAGCTCGAACAGTTCGGCCTCCTCCGCGCTCAGCAGCTGCTTCCGCCTCACCCGCGTCTCCGGCGCCGCCGCCGCCATCGCGGCCCGCGCGGCTTTTCACGGCGCGGACCCGCCCCCGGCGCCCGACCGGCCAATCACGAGACGGGTCCGCCCCGGCTGGGCCCACCCCCGGGCCCGACCGACCAATCACAAGCTGCTTCCTCGTCTGGCCACGCCTTCTGCCACTCATAGCCCGGCCTCTGCCCCGCATAGGCCTGGCCACGCCCCCCCATTGCCCCCCCTCTCTCGATTGGCCCCGCCCCCTAGGAGCCTCACAGCCAATCACGCGCCGTGAGGCTGGGGCTGCTCTGTCCCCTCAGAGCACAGAGCACCGTCCCCATCACCCTGTGGCTCCTCAGTCCCCTCAGAGCACAGGGCACCATCTCAGTAACCCTGTGGCTCTGTCGCCTAAGACCACAGGGCACCATCCCCATCACCTTGTGGCTCCTCTGTCCCCTCAGAGCACAGGTTACCATCCCCATCACCCTGTGGCTCCTCTGTCCCCTCATCACCCAGAGCACCATCCCCATCACCCTGTGGCTCCTCTGTCCCCTCAGATCACAGGTTACCATGCCCATCACCCTGTGGCTCTGTCCCCTAAGAGCACAGGTCACCATCCCCATCAGCCTGTGGCTCCTCTGTCCCCTCAGAGCATAGGTCACTGTCTCCATGAGCCTGTGACTCCTCTGTCCCCTCAGAGCACAATCCCCATCACCCTGTGGCTCCTCTGTCCCCTCAGAGCACAATCCCCATCACCCTGTGGCTCCTCTGTCCCCTCAGAGCACAATCCCCATCACTCTGTGGCTCCTCTGTCCCCTCAGAGCACAATCCCCATCACTCTGTGGCTCCTCTGTCCCCTCAGAGCACAATCCCCATCACCCTGTGGCTCCTCTGTCCCCTCAGAGCACAATCCCCATCACCCTGTGGCTCCTCTGTCCCCTCAGAGCACAATCCCCATCGCTCTGTGGCTCCTCTGTCCCCTCAGAGCACAATCCCCATCACCTTGTGGCTCCCCTCCCCAAACCTCTCCACTTTCTTCTCCTCAAGTCCTCACCCTTTTGGCTGAGCACAACTGTTGTGTCTCTTCGCTGGGGAGATGCTGGGGGTGTGTTGGGGGAGGCCGCAGTGAGGATCAGGAGCTTCCCTGTCCCCATCTGTGGGGAAATTTCATAGAATCATGGAATAACCAGGTTGGAAGAGACCCACTGGATCATCGAGGCCAAGCATTATCTGTGTGTATCTCCATGTACGGCTTCTGCGCATCGCGCAGAAGCCATACATGGAGCTACACACAGATAATGGAGCTACACAGAGATAATCAATCATCTGTGTTCACGTACCCGACTGTCCACCTCTGCCAGCCTGTGGCATCTCGCCGCGATCCCATTCCCGAGCCAGCAGAGCGCATCTGGCATTGCGTGGGGAGGGAAATTGGAAATTTGGGTCTTGATTTCTGCCGCGGCGAGGAGCCGTCCGGCTGAGATTGAATCCATCTAAATGGAAATGAGCGGCGCCTCCGCCAGCAGGGAGGGATGGCCGGCCCCGTGGCACCCGCAGAGATGACGGGCAAACCCAGATGAAGGGATCTCGCTGCTGCCAGCACCACCACCTCATCCCTCCATCCAGAGGGATGTTCCCACTCCGCACCTTGAGCGGCCTGTGAGCACACGAGAATCCTCAGCCACCGCAGGGTGACCCGACCTTGCGTCCCGTTCAGCCTCGCTAACGGACAGCGGCTGCCAAGATGGGAATGAGACGTGGGATGATAAAAGAGGGATCGTGCTGCTAATGGCCCCAAGTGGGAGCAGGCCCAGCAGGGACAATTATCACGGTGCTGATAGCGAGAGCAGCTGCTGCCAGCACGAATTACCACACTGTCTGCAGAGCCAGAGCCTGGAATCAGCGTGGAGTGATGGGCTCTAAGCTGAGCAGGGCAGCTCAGGGTCTGCAATCGTAGAATCAAGGGATCACTGAGGTTGGAAAAGCCCTCTCAGCTCATCCAGCCCAGTTGCCAGCCTGACCCCCCAGTGCCGACTGAACCCTGTCCCCAAGAGCCACAGCCACATGCTGTGTGAACCTAGGGAATCTACCACATCTATCCACAGCCACATGTTTTGTGAACCCAGGGAATCTACCACATCTATCCGCAGCCACGTGTTTTGTGAACCCAGGGAATCTACCCCTGCCCTGGGCAGCTTCGGCCAGGGCTTCACTGCTCTTTCTATGAAGGAATTTTTCCTAATATCCAATCTAAACTTCCCCTATCACAGCTTGAGGCCATCCCTGTCCTTGCGCTCTTGCCTGCTCTGTTAGGATGTGCTGCTGCTGCCTTTGGGACTGGCTGGAAGTCAAACGCTAAGTAGGAGGGCGATGAAGGACAGAGAGTGCCTGAGGCAGGACCCCCAGGGAAGGACACACTTTGAATGCATGAGATGAGGGTCAACCAGGAGCCACACGGGCTCTAGGATGAAAGGAGAGAGGTTGGTTTGCTGTGAAGGACTGGATTGAGGTTAACCTGGATCCGGCTCAAGGAGCAAACACTTGCAGCAAATGGGCCTTTCACATACAGAAAAAAGAGGGATTAAAACACGGCACAGGCTTCAGAGGTTTCTTTGAAGGAAACCCTGTTTCAAGAGAGGACGGCAAAGAGAAACAGAGTTTATCATAGATACCTCACCTCAGTGTAATGTAATGATTTGTCTTAAGCGAGGTGATGGAGCACATTCAGCCTGCTCAGACTTGAGGGAGGAGTTTCACCTGTGTCAGGGAGATCACAGCACAAACCCAGGCTGGGCGGAAAATGGATTTGGAGCAGCCCAGGGGAGGCCACGGGGATGATGCGAGGGCTGGAACTCCTCCCGTACGAGGCCAGGCCAGGAGAGTTGGGGTTGTTCAGCCCGGGGAAGACCAGCAGCTTCCAGAATGGGAAGGAGCTCCAGACTCATTCTGGTATTCCCACAGAGACCACAGGTCCGGCCGGCACACTGCATCCACTGCTTGTGATGGGGTCTGATCAGGAGCTGCCCCCAAAAGTGGATTGATTCTTGTGAGGGCATTTCAAAGAGATATTTAAAAGACGGGGAGATGAGGTGCTCAAGGATGGTTCAGCAGCAGACGTGGATGGTTGGACTCAATCTCAGAGGCTTTTCCCAACCAAACGATTCTATGAATTTCACGCTGCCTTTTGCTGTCCAGGACTGAAAGGAGTGCAGTTTGGGAAGAGGAGGGGAAGGCAGCCGCACGGCAGGCTGATCCCCATTCATGAGGATGTTAATCTCCAAGACAAACAAGGGTCTGAGGGATCTGAGTGGCTTTGAGGTTAACCCCATTGGGAGCGTGAATGCAGAGTGGAGACCTTTCTCTGTCGCAATTCCCAATCCTCTTGTCTGGGCAATGTCGTGTGTCATCCCAGCTGCCTCCATTCCCTGCCCTCCCTGGCAGGGAAACAGCTCTGGCATTCATCGCCTGATCCCTCGCTAACCCCTCCACAATCCCCGGCTGCTTTACCACACTGCGGCCCCAATTAGGAACAGAGGAAGTTTGTTTTGTAATTGCATTGGATTGGATCAGCGCTGCCAGGAACAGGCTTGTGCACGGAGCTCAGGACACCGAGCACTGGGGCTGCGCTCCAGGACCTCACTGCCCACAGGGGGAAGGTAACAGAGTGCTGATCCAGGGCAGGGTGCAGGCTTCCCCTTGGAATCGTAGAAAGCTTTGGGCTGGAAGGGACCTCACAGCCCACCCCGTTCCCATGTGCTCAGCAGAGATCTCCCCTTGAGGCTGTGAGCTACCTGGTACAGCCAGCGCTGGCTGACGGGCAGTTTGCTCCCAGCTCAGCTTCTCCAGAATGAAAACCCCACAGCACAGAGCGTTGGGAGGTTCTCCTGTGCCTTCTCTCCCTCGCCACGTGGACCCAACAGGACTCTGCTTTGCGAGTCACAGCTACACAGAGGACAGAGCATCTCATAGCAGGAGCTGTCAGGGCACAGCAGGGCTGCCAAGAGACCTCAGAACCTTTCCAGTGCAGCAAGGGCATCCCAAGAGCATCCTTGCACATCTCTGCGTCTCCACGTCCTTCCTGCGTGCTCTCCACCAGGAGAAAAACCCTTCAGCTGGAGCCACCTCCATCCCTGCTGGACAAGCTGCCTCCCTGGGCTGCAGAGGCAGGCAGGGAGCTGCCAGCAGCGAACGGAGCTGTAAGGAGACACCGGGCGCCCCATGAGCTCCAACGCTGCCTTTTAAGGAGCGGCAGAAGTTGAGGCATCTTGGAACAAACCAACGCAGTTTGTGCCAGCTCTGAGCCACCGCATGGACTCGGAGACCACGCTGGTCCCCACAGCAGCCCCAGGCTGGGATGGGCAGCCAGGACTGTGATCCCTGGCTACAGAGCGAGGCTGGGAAAGCCCAGAGCGCTGGCCGGCAGAGCCACAGCTGCAGTGCTCACCCCCAAGGTCCCCACAGTCCCACCCATCGCCTCCACCCCACCTCCTCCAGCAGACCTGCAGGTGACAGGGAGGAAGCTGATTTTCCCCAAAGGCTTCATCAAGCCACCACTACCCCCTCCCAAGAATACCCCAAGTGCTTTGCTCCACTGATGCAAAAGGCTTTGCTGGTCCAGCAATGGATTTGCCACCGAAATCCCCTCTGCTAGGCACAACGGGGCAGCCAGGGAGCAGAGAACGAGAACACACCGCGGTGGAGGAACAGCAAGACCAGGCTTAGTTGGAAGCATGGATAGAGGAGATGTACGTGCGTAGGTACAGTAGCAAGGAACACCAGGAACAAGGTTCAAAGGCTACAGAGCACCAGACGTAGCTTCAACCACACCAAGAGAAGAAACAAGCTGGCTCCAGATGGCAGGAAGACAAAGAACGGGCCCAAACCCCGAGGAGGAGAACAGGGGAGCTGCGAAATTCAGGGATTTTGCCAAAGACTCACGAGGGGTAAAGGACAACAAGGAGCAAAAGAACCCAGAAAACACCGGCAAGTCCAAAGCCAGCTCCTCACTACCTGCAAGGGTCCCACAGACACAGTGAGGATGTGAGCACGGGCGTCCCTTGTCCTTCACGTATCAGCTGGGCCAGTTGGGCATACTCGGGGTATGCGACAGTGAAGGAAAAACCCATTTGCTCCAGGCTTTTGTGTCAGAAAATCATCCTCCCCACCGTTCCACCAACCGCTCCCCGACTCGAGGGGGTGGGACGCGGCCACGCGGTCCCCATGGAGCCGGAGGCGACCAGGCATGGCTTTATTAGGCAGCGGTGCTGCCCGCGCCCCAGGCCGGTCGCTATTTACATTTGGCAAAAGATGGCAGTGAGTATCGAGTGCCTGGGGCCACCACCAGCCCAGCCCCACGGGCAAAGCCATCGCGGCTCCCGTGGGCACCCCTGGGGAGGCACCTCAGGCCTGGTAACAGAAGATTTATCCCCTTTTTCCAGCCCATCTCCCCCATCCCTGGCCCCTCCGTGGTCCCAGCTCCGGTCCCGTGTCCTGCCCTCTGCCTGGAGACAAGTGAGGGCAATGAGCAGCCCAATCCCGCTCAGCTCCTCGCATGGGGGGCCCGGCAGGCAAAGTGGGGCGCGGGAGCCCCCCGAGAGAGCCGGTCGAGGGGTCCAGCTGCAGCAATCCCCAACAGCGCCGGCCGCGCCCAGCGAGCCGCTCTGGGCTGCCGGAGCTCCATCCTCGGCGCGGAGGCCAGTTCCGAGCGCACCCAGCGTCGGGAGCGAGGACTATAGGGTACGGATGGCCACCGGGTAGAGCAAGGACATGTGCTCGGCGCCCTTGATGGGCAGCTTGCGGCTGGCGTAGTGGTGGATGATCTCCGGCACGCTGTCGAAGGGAGGGCTGTGCTGACCCAGCACGTACTTGTTCTCCTGCGTCCGCGACAGTTTCATGTGCATGAAGCCCTGGCTGCTCCTGCAAGGAGAGACGGAGAGGGGGTTAGGGGGGGGGGGCAGCTGATCCCGGCCTCCCGACAGCTCCCAGCACCCAAAAAGAGGCAAATGTGTGGCTGAGGGGATGCTGGTGGCTCCTGGCCCAGCCACAGCCTTGCCCGCACCATCCCCATGGCTCTTAGAATCATAGAACAACCAGGTTGGAAAGGACCCATCGGATCTTCTAGTCCAACCATTCCTATCATCCCACCATAAGGTGATTTTCTTCTTTATGTAGCTGTTCCATCCAAAGAACTGCAGCTGTTTCCAGGTATTAAATGGATCCCAGCACCCTCCGGAGAGGCTTCTTCATTCAGTACAAGCTGGGATGTATTACAACCGGTTAAATGACTCTTATTTATAGTGATGTCTCTGTGGAACAATCCAAAATTCACGTTCATGGATGTGCAAACACCCTGGAGGCGTTCAGGCCAGGCTGGATGGGGGTTGAAGCAACCGGATCCAGCGGGAGGTGTTCCTGCCCGTGGCAAGGGGGTGGGACTGGACGGGCTTTAAATCCCTTCTGCCCCAAACCGTTCCACAATTCTGTGATTATCCTGCGGCTAAGCAGGATTTTCTCCTTCCCCCCTCGCCGGCACTGCAGGCTCCATAAAACTTGCTCAGCGTAGCGAGGCCATTTCCCGGCACAGCGCGGGCACGGAGCCACGCGAGGCTGCGCAGGCAGATCCTGCCACCGGCGCTGATTCCAAGTGACGGGCTAATGGCCCTGTTGCTATTAATTTGTGTCTCTGAGGAGAGCCACAGCCTGTCTGCGGCGTCTGGAATGCACATTACGGCAAAATATTGATGACTTAAAAGCAGACGGGACTTCATCAGCGATGCTGAGCGGCTCAGCCGGGCCCCATCCCCCCAGCTGAAGGCAGCGGCCGTAATGGACAGGGCGGCTGCATTAGCAGAATGGGTTTGCAATTCCATTTAGAGCCAGAGGCGAGGGGGAGGGCAGGGGACAAGCTGCAGACCCTGCGAAAAGTGATAGCTGGTCACATCCCGCATCCCAAGTGCAGGGAAGGGCTGCACCGCGTACGGACTCTGTGACGGTGCACGGGATTATCCTGCACACACAGTCACACCACAGACACCGAGCTGCCCACAGCGCTCGGGAGCACAGTGTGACATCGGTGCTGGCCCCGAGCCCCAACGCTGCCACACAGCTCCGCGGAGAGCTGCCCCTGGGGTGGTTTGCCCACATGGCTCCACAGCTCTTTGACACAAGCTCAGGGATGCGATGGAGACTGGGACCGGAGTGGGAGAGCTGCGAACCCCACAGCAGGGATGGGACAAGGACAAGGGGCCGGTGCTGCTCCTGCCGAACCCCTTCTAGAAATGAAGAGGCAGCCAAACCTTTCCGGTGCGACCTCAGCCCCTCTCATGGAGGCACAAGCCAAGAAGGATTCATTTTCCAGGTGTCTGAGGCAATGGCAGCTCAGCACTGCCGAGCCTGGAGAAGCAGGGACTGTCAGGGCAGGGTTAAACCCTGCCGGCCACCCACCCTGCGATGGATACAGCGGTCGGTACAGCTGCTGCTCGGCTCTGCTCGCGTGTATTTGCCCTCAAAGCAGCACAAAAGGGCAGTAGGTCAGTGCCCCAGCTCCCTTTCAGAGCCATCTCCTCGCTGCGCCGCCAGAAAAAGAGACACACGTGCGAGCAGCTGGCTTCCAGCGACTCGAAAAACATCCCAAGGGATTCACCTTGAAAAGGCTCCACGGAAAAAGGCAACGGAGTAAAAATCACGTTCTCAAGACTGGAGGCTCCCTGCAGGCTCAGGCAGCAGGCAGGCGATGCCCGAGCAGCTCCGGGATGGGCTGCGGTCTCCTCTGGGGAGGTGGCACAGTGCCGCGAGGCCACGTCCCCACCTCACGTGCCATTTGGGAAGAGGACTTGGGCATTTTTGCCACAATGGGTGGTAAGAAATAAGGAAAAAAAACAAAGCAAGGTGTGACTGGCAGGCAGGGAGGTGACGGAAAGGAAAGAAGCCCCGTCAGCAACCCCAGTGCTGTCTCCCAGCCTCTCCAGCATCACTGCCACCCACAGGTGGTGGCGGAGGACCTCCCAACACCTCCAGTACGACTCCTCAACCAGCAGAGGATGCTGCTTCAAAATCCCTCACAAGCAAAACTACAGAGGAAACGCAAACACGTGCCTCCCAAGCTCCAAGCCTTCCCATGGGATGCTTTGGCCAGACATCAAACCAGAAGCCTGTGTCACACCCCAGGGAAGCGCAGTCTCCATATTCCAGCTGTTTCTGACCCCCCCATGGTCATTTCAACGTCACCCCATCAGCACGGGCTCCCGTTCTCGTGCCATCTGCGTGGGGTCACCCACGGAGTGACCCCGCCTTCCCTTTCACCTTCCCTGGAGGTGTTTAAGGGATGGGTAGATGAGGTCCCGAGGGACACGGGTTAGTGTTTGATAGGAATGGTTGGACTCGATGATCTGATGGGTCTCCTCCAACCTGGTTGTTCTATGATTCTGTGGCTCCACCGCCCCCAGCCCCATCCCAGCTCACTCACTTCAGGGAGAGAGAGAAGTCGTTCTTGCTGGTCTCGCTGTTGCGCACCAGGTAACTGGCCTCCTTGCAGAGCCGCAGCAGCGTCTCCGCGTCCGTCCGGCTGATGGCTCCGTGGTACCAGCTGCAGGCGGGAGAGGGACCGGTTGGGCACCCCGAGCAGGACTACGTCCTGGGGCAGCAGTGATGCCAGCTCCCCGGCATCCCCTCGGGGACAGCAGCAGCGCCCGAGCTGGGGGATGCAGGTGGCACCACTGGGACTGGGGACAAGGGCAGGGATCCCTTTGGGGATGGAGAGGGCACACGGGGACACCACGAAGATGAAAGAAGGGAAGAAGCCAGACCGCCCCGGGGCTGCTGGTGGCACAGCCACAGGGACGCTGGAGCGCTCGGGGCTGCGGGACTCACCACTGGCTCTCCAGGGGCAGGGCAGGGTCGATCCTCTCGCCCACAAAAGGCGCAGGCTCGGCGCTCAGCGTCTTGGTGCTCTTGAGGCTGCTGGAGCCGTGTCTGAGGGCTGCCCTGGCCTTCTCCTCCCTGCAGGGTGAGGTGCGGCCGTAGCCCAGACCCTCTGATGGACCTGCCGGACACAAACAAGTCACAGACGGTGACCGGGACGGGCGGACAAAGCTCCCAGTCTTTCCCCCCTCGGAGAAAGAGCCAGAGCCACATCCCGTCATGCTGGGGACCCAGCATGACGGGATGTGGCTCTGGCTCTTTCCCGAGTCCTGTTCCCCCAGGACAACTCTTGGACCACTCTTTGTCGCGGTGGCTCAGGAGAGATGAGGTCGGGGCCCCAGCACTTGCCAGGAAGGTTTCAAAAGCTCAGAGAGGTTTTATTAATGCAACCAGAGACTGAGCGACTGCAGCACAGAGAAGCAGAGAGGAGAGGGTTTAAAATCTCCAGGAAAAAAAAAGAAAAAAAGGAAAATTCAATTTGATTGAAAAAAAAAAAAAAATGAAGGGGGAAATGAAGCAAAAGGCAGAAGCCAGTCTGGAAATGAAGGACACATTTCTCAGGGAGTCTGAGAGAGTTGGGGGTGTTCAGCCTGGAGAACCTTAGAGAGGAACCTTAAAGGAGACCTTAGAGCAGCTTCCTGTGCTGAAAGGGGCTGCAGGAAAGCTGAGGAGAGGCTCTGGATCAGGGAGGGCAGAGACAGGACAAGGGGGAACAGTTCTGAGCTGCAAGACTGAGGTGAGATTTTTAGGGAGGAATGTTTTGCTGTGAGGGTGAGGAGGCCCTGGCCCAGGTTGCCCAGAGCAGGGGTGGCTGCCCCATCCCTGGAGGGGTTCAGGGCCAGGCTGGATGGGGCTGGGAGCCCCTGGCGTGTGCCGGCGAGCGGCAGGGCATCGACTGAGCCGTCCCCAGGGACCCAGCCTCCTGCCGGCTGTTATTTCTGTGCGGGCGGATTTCAGCATTAACAATATTATTTCTTCCTCCTCCCATGAGTCCATCATCGCCCCTGCCACGCCAGCCCCTCACACAAATTGCTTATTGATCAGCAGGGCTGCCGCCACGCCAGGCTGATCAGATGCTGGCTGACAGAATCATAGAATCATAGAATCACCAGGTTGGTGAGAGAGACCCACAGGATCATCGAGTCCAACCATTCCTATCAAACACTAACCCACGTCCCTCAGCACCTCGTCTACCCGTCCCTTAAACACCTCCAGGGAAGGGGAATCAACCACCTCCCTGGGCAGCCTATTCCAACGACCCTTTCCATGAAAAACCTCCTCCTAATCTCTAGCCTAAATCTCCCCTGGTGGAGCTTGAGGCCATTCCCTCTCGTCCTGTCCCCTGTCCCTTGGAAGAAGAGCCCAGCTCCCTCCTCTCCACAACCTCCTCTCAGGGAGAGTAATGAGGTCTCCCCTCAGCCTCCTCTTCTCCAGGATAAACACCCCCAGCTCTCTCAGACACTCCTCATAAGGTCTGTTCTCCAGCTCCTTCACCAGCCTCGTTGCTCTTCTCTGGACTCGCTCGAGAGCCTCAACATCCCTCTTGTGCTGAGGGGCCCACAACTGAACACAGGATTCAAGTTTCCGTCTCCCCAGTGCTGAGTCCAGAGGGAGAATCACCTCCCTGGCCCTGCTGGTCACACCATTTCTGATCCAAGCCAGGATGCCATTGGCCTTCTTGGCCCCCTGGGCACACTGCTGGCTCATGGTCAGTCGAAACTCATGTTTCCCGATGCCCAATCTGAACCTGCCCCAGCACAACCTGTAGCCGTTTCCTCTCATCCTGTCACTTGGGAGCAGAGCCCAGCAGCCACCTCTCTAAGCCTCCCTCCCAGGAGCTGCAGAGAGTGATGAGGTCCCCCCTCAACTCCTTTTCTCCAGGCTAAACAGTCCCAGGGTCCTCGGCTGCTCTCCTAAGAGAGGAGGAAGGCAGCCAAACAAACCTCAAACCACTCCGGCTTAAGCCCAAGAAGCAGCTCTGGGAGGAGGTGCCTCTGCAGCCGCCAGGCTTTCCCTCCTGCACAACATCCAGGCTTCCATTTCAACTCATCACCTTCAAAAATTGAGGCCATCACTCAAAAGGCAGGAGATCAAACACCGAGGTGTTCGCTGGCAGCACAAAGTCATCACGTTAGAGGCTCAGAGAGATGCTGTTGGAGGCAGGCAGAGGCATCTGCATGATTAAACAGGATATTAAAAGCGAGCCCCTAGGAATAAGAAGCCATCCTTCAAGGAGCGTGAGTCACCCCCAGACAGGGCAGGAGAAAATGAGACAAAACTCCAGCAAGATAAACTTAACGCCACAATGCAAGGCAGAAAAAAAAGAGACTCCGTGACGATAAACCAGGAAAAATGACAAAGTGATGTGTTTGCCAGGAGAGCGACTGCAGGGACGACAACGGTGGGGAAGAGAGGAGGCTACGAGCCTTGGAGGAAGAGGATCAGGAGCTTTCTCCCTCCTTTCTGTTTTAGGATCACAGAATCATAAAATCACAGAACGGTTTGGGTCGGAAGGGACCTCAAAGCCCATCCAGTGCCACCTCTGCCACGGGCAGGGACACCTCCCACGGCATCAGGGGCTCCAAGCCCCATCCAGCCTGGCCTGGAACCCCTCCAGGGATGGGGCAGCCACTCCTGCTCTGGGCAGCCTGGGCCAGGGCCTCCTCACCCTCACAGCAAAACATTTCTCATCTCAACCTCCCCTCTTGCAGCTCAAAACTGTTCCCTTCGTCCTGCCCTTGCACTCTCTGATCCAGAGCCCCTCCCCAGCTTTCCTGGAGCCCCTTTCAGCACTGGAAGCTGCTCTACGTTCTCCCTTTATTCCTGCAGGCTGAATAACCCAACTCTCCCAGCCTGTCCTCCTACGCGAGGTGCTCCAGGCCTCAGATCAGAGCCTGCAGCATCCTGAGGGATGTGGGACAGTGTCCCGGCAGAGCAGCCGCATCGCCTGGGACGCCCCTAGGAAACCCACCACAACCTCACGCTCAGACCCAGCAGAAGCCGTACGGACAGGGGTTTGTGGGATCTGGATAAGTGCAGATGAGGGAATTATTCTGTCTGCACCTGGACGTGAGCGGGAGCAGCGTTAGCAACACATGGAATCGTAGAACAACCAGGTTGGAAGGGACCCATCGCATCTTCTAGTCCAACCATTCCTATCAAACACTAAACCAAGTCCCTCAAGACCTCATCCACCCGTCCCTTAAACACCTCCAGGGAAGGGGAATCAACCCCCTCCCTGGGCAGCCTCTGCCAATGCCCAATGACCCTCTGTGTGAAAAACTTCCTCCTAATCTCTAGCCTAAATCTCCCCTGGTGGAGCTTGAGGCCATTCCCTCTCGTCCTGTCCCTTGGGAGAAGAGCCCAGCTCCCTCCTCTCCACAACCTCCCTTCAGGTAGTTGGAGAGAGTAATGTGAGATAGAGAGTGAGACAAATAGAGAGTGAGATACTGTCCCAGCCCTTGTGGCATCGCACACCGATCTGCTGTCCCCACTGGGTGACGGGGACGGCTCACACGGAGCGGCACAGGGCGCTGGGACACAGAGAAAACATCACCTCTCGCAGCGAGTCCCACGAGCAGCAACCCGACCCTGAGAGGCTGGGTGGCTTCCAGCAACGCCCCCCGCACAGAAGACTCTCCGCAAAGCCCTGCTCCACCACAGCGCCAGGGCCTTGAAATAGGAGTAATGGGTTAAAAGAGAAGCAGCAGCATTTGTCTCTCATAAGCGAGGCCGCCGGTGGAGTCCGGGGGGGATTCACACGGGGGGCTCTGCTGCTCAGCACAGACAAAAAGCCTTCACAACCTGAGATGACAAAGCACGCTCGGCAGAATTAGCTGCTCAGGATAGTGAAAACAAGAGCGAGGAATCCAGAGGGACCTCCTGCCGCTGAGCAGCAAGGTAATAAAACAGCAGAGGAGCCGGAGCGATGCTAAACAACAGGGAAAAACCAACCCCAGCTCCAGCGGCGGGATTGGAATCGGCTGTCACCACACCTGCAAGGGACCTGCGTATTCAGAGCTGCAAGAAAACAGCAGCTGAAGGCTCTGAGTGGTTGTCAAGACCAGAAAAACAGCCAAACACTGGGAATTCGGAGGCAGAGAAAACAAAAGAGAAGGTAATGACTCTGCCACAGAATAATCCCCTGGTGCAACAACTGCTGTGTGCAAAGAGAGCCTGTGGAGTGAGAAAAGATGCAGAAGAGGTGAAGACAAACCTCTTGTGTTCAGCACAGGAGGAGAGATTAGGCCAGAAGAAGATAATCATAGAATTGTAGAAAGGTTTGGGCTGGAAGGGACCTGAAACCCACTCGGTTCCCTGCATGGGCAGGGACACCTCCCACTGGATCTGGGTGCTCAGAGCCCCATCCAGCCTGGCCTTGAATGCCCCCGGAGAAGGGGAGGAGGGGGCTGCCTGGCACACGCGCAGGGCTGGGCAAGCTCTGGGGCATGGCAGATCCCAGCGCCAGCAGGACAGCGAGGCAGGGGCAGGGCCAGCACTGGCCACGGCCCCCGGGCACCCGCTGTCACGCGAGACCCACCGTTGGCGTCTTCGTAGCCGGGCTGGCCGTGTGGCGGAGGGACGGGGGCACCCGCCTCACCGTCGGGGGGGCTGTCACCGCTGTCCAGCTGTCCCACCGGCGGTGGCCACGGCAGGTCTTTAATGACCTTGATCTCAACTGGATGCAGGGACCGGGGTGGGAAAGAGAGAGAAAGAGAAAGACAGAAAGAAAAGGCTTAGAAAAAACCACCAGCCATACCAGGCCCGCAGAGAAGGAGAGCAGTTGCCGGGGTTAAGTTCCCGGGAACCCTAGGGTGGCTCAGCCAACCCACCTCCTGTCACCAAGAGACCCCACTCCTTCATCAGCTTTTGCAGCTGAGCCTGACTGGGGGGAGCCTGTGATCACCCCCATCTCACGTGGGCATCTGTCCAGGGATCGAGTGTCCCACTGCCATCCGTCCTGCCCACATACCCATCGTGTCTCGGCCATTCCCTGTCCACCCCTGGGATCGCTGCCTCGTGCCAGTACCACGTGCCCATCCGCAGGGGTCTCACAGGCCTCCCAAAGCGAGAAAGGACTAGCAGAGTGACCCTGGCATTGCAGGAGAGGAGAAACACCCTGCAGGCCACAGCAGGACCTGCTCCGGCGCCGGGAGAAGACCGGCAGCGGGTCCTAATGCCGCCCAGGGCACGACAACTAGACTCCCTAGGGGCTCGGAGACAGGCTGAAGCGCCCTGGGGAGCACCCACGTGCAAGTCAGACCTGGGAAGAAGTCACCTCGAGCAGGGGCACGGAGCAGGGTGGCTCGTGGCGCGCAGACAACACGACACATTCCACGACAGAGCCTCACAAGCTGAACCCTCAGCACCAGGCGCACCAGCCTCGTGCCCGGTCAAGCCCCGGAGGCGCGACTGTGATCCCAAGTATAAGCAGACGCCAGGTTGTTGAGCGCAGCGCACACGTCTCCAGCCCAAACCCAAATGCTGAAGCATTCCCAAGCTCCAACCTCCATCCCTCCCTGTGCCAGCATCCCTGCTCAGTGCCGACAACTGCCGTCTTGAGCGCCCTGCGCATCCACGCAATTAAAATGCATCCCGGATAAGAGCCTGGCGATCAGCCAGCACCGGCGCTAATGCGCAGCATGGATTTCCTCATTAACAAACCCAAACACAATCGATCCCGCAGCACAGATAAATAGGTCAGGGGCTGCACAATCGCCGGGCCGAAGGCTCCTGCAGGAGCGCTGAGCAATCCTCCTGCTCAAGGGAGGAGGAGCTGCCGCAGCCCAGGGCTGAGCTTCTAACCCCCAGTTAATTGGGGGGTTTAATTTACACCAGAGGAGGGAAGAGGCAAGGAGAAACGGGCGCTGCGGAGGCTGCCAAGGTGGCTCCATCCAGCATTCACCCAGTCTCTGTGCTGAGGAGAAAGAGCATCTGCAAGTGCCCAAGTGCTCCCCAAGCCGTGGAAGCACAGAGGCCAACACTGCTGAGTCCCAAAGCCACAGAAACCCCAAGGAGCCTGTTCCTTCCTGTGAAATGCAACACGGCGTTGGCTGTTTCACAGCTGTAATCCAACCCTGGCGGCTGCTCCCATCCCTCACCTGCAAAGGCTTTGGAGATCCGCTCCTTCTTCCACTCCCAGGGCTGGTCGTACTCCTCCGGTGGCCGCTCATCGTCCTCGGGCAGCCGCGACTCCCTCGGCCTGGAGCAGGCCGGGCGCTCAGCATCCGTGTCCAGCCCGCCCAGCACAGGCTCATAGGGGGTGTCGTAGAGGGGCAGCGGCCGCGCAGGAGCCTCCCGTAAGCCCTTCTGGCGGATCTCTGGCAGGAGAAGCAGGAAAAGCCCGTGAGGTTTTTGCCCGACACAGCCCAGCCCCGACCCCCAGGGTCCTGCTCGACGGAAGGGCTTAACTCCACCAAGGGCACCGCCTCGTAGTGAGCATCACTATGATGCTCAGCAATGGAGCATCGGCATCGGCAATGGAAGAGACCCCAAACATCTCCAGCAAGCGCCTGCTAGAAGCTTGGGAGCTGCCAAGGAGCGAGGTCCTGCGCCATCCTCAGCACCAAGATGCCTTCTTGCCCCTCAGGACAACACCCTCAGTCTCTGGCAGCCCTGAAAAGTGGTTGAGAGGGCACAAAGCATCCCAGAGCCTGACTCCCTGCAGGGTTTCGCCCCTGGTCACCCAGCGTGGCCGGATTAATAGAATGCTCTTCCCTCAGGCTCTCCACCCTGGCTGGTTCTTCCAAGAAATGCAGCGGTTTAGCCCGAAAAGCTTTCCAGAAACCACTCGCTCCAGGAAACCCACAGAAGTGCCAAGCAGAGCCAGAGCCTGGAGCACGTCAGCCAGCACAGCAGGAGCAGTGACGCCGTCGGGAGCGCGCGCTCTCCCCTCGCCTGCTTTCCAGCCATCAGCAGCCCACGGCGACCAGGCTGCTGCGGCAGAGCAGACACGCTCTGGCCTGGGCCTAACCGCATTAAAGAGCTCCCACATCCATCAGACGTCAGGGCTCAGCCAGGCCAGCAGGCGCCACAGTCCCTAGGGCAGAAATATCACGGAACTGTGGATTGGTTTGGGTCGGAAGGGACCTCAGAGCCCTCAGAATCCTTTCCCTCCCTGCTGGTCCCACCGCTCGGGGTGCAGCCCAGGAGAGGCTGTAGTGCTCAGGTTGCCCTTTGTGAGTGCTCTCACTATGGCAGAGGCATCGCTCGTGACTTAAACAGTGAAAATTTGCCTGTGAGGTGGCTCTGCAGCAAGGAGCCAGCACCCAGACGCCGCCACGGACTGCAAAGAGCAGGGTACAGCGGCCACTCAATCCACACAGCAGGGACCACAAGAAGGATGTTGAGGCTCTGGAGCGAGTCCAGAGAAGAGCGATGAGGCTGGTGAAGGGGCTGGAGAACACGCCCTATGAGGAGCGGCTGAGAGAGTTGGGGGTGTTTATCCTGGAGAAGAGGAGGCTGAGAGGAGACCTCATTGCTCTCTACAACTACCTGAAAGGAGGTTGTGGAGAGGAGGGAGCTGGGCTCTTCTCCCAAGGGACAGGGGACAGGATGAGAGGGAATGGCCTCAAGCTCCGCCAGGGGAGATTTAGGCTGGAGATTAGGAGGAAGTTTTCCACAGAAAGGGTCATTGGGCATTGGAACAGGCTGCCCAGGGAGGTGGTGGATTCCCCTTCCCTGGAGGTGTTTAAGGGATGGGTGGATGAGGTGCTGAGGGACTTGGTTTAGCGTTTGATAGGAACGGTTGGACTAGAAGATGCGATGGGTCCCTTCCAACCTGGTTGTTCTATGACTCTATGACCAGTGGCCTTTGCGCAGAGCCTTCCACCTTACCAGCCATCATCTTCTGGGCTTCATACGGCTCCATGTATCCATCGTTCTCCGAAACTTTCTCCAGCCCTGCCTGGCTCCCAGCCACCTGCGCCGCATCGAAGGGATCCGCGTAGTCCTCCAGGACAGGCAGCTGCAAGAGGGGAAGGGGAGGAGAAGGGTTAGGGCTCTCCCTGACTTTTTGGGGTGGGCAGGGACGGGTTGGAGCCCTTGGAAGCTCTGTGAGCAGCAGCTGGGACCCGCAGCCCTGCCGAGCAGGTGCTGGCAGCCAGCAGCTTTCAGGCACCCGGCGCTCGGCTGTGGAAACGCTCCAGCCTTTGTCCCGAAAGCTGGGATGGAGCCAAGAGCGCAGAAGGCGGCCGAGCCTCCTCGCTTACCAGCCAGCACCCACACAGCCGCCCTGGCACAGCCCCACCGCGGCGCCACCGATGCCGTCCCCCTGCCGAGCACAGATGCTCTCCCTGCACGCGGCCACAGCTCCTCGCCCGGAGCGGAGAAGGGGCACGGATCCCAGCACCGGGGAGCCAGCTGGCACTGGCACGGCTGGGAATCACTGGTGGTTTGCCAGGGCTCCCGCAGGCTCGGGTGAAGACATTTCTTATCAAAAGGGCTTCAAACAGCCTGAAGTTTCCCCTCCCTCCAGAGCCCACAGCATCCCCTCACGCGTCCCCAGTGACAGAAGACAGGGCTCCTCATGGAATCAACAAGGGTGGAAAAGCCTTCTCAGCTCAAACAGCTCAGTCATAGAATCACAGAATCACCAGGTTGGAAGAGACCCACTGCATCATCGAGTCCAACCATTCCTGTCAAACACTAACCCATGTCCCTCAGCACCTCATCCACTTGCACCTTAAACACCACCAGGGAAGGCGACTCAACCCCGTCTCGGGGCAGCCTGTTCCAGTGCCCAATGACCCTTTCAGCGAAGAATTTTTCCTTATGTGGAGCCTGAACCTCCCCTGGCAGAGCTTGAGGCCACTTCAGCAGCTTCCTGGCTGGAGCCCCCTCACCGTGTGATGCTGGAGTCAGGAGCTGTGTACATGGAATCACAGAACAACCAGGTTGGAAGAGACCCATCGGATCATCGAGTCCAACCATTCCTATCAAACACTAACCCATGTCCCTCAGGACATACATCCTACCTCTGACCCAAGAGCCTGGTCCCAAAACCACCCCAGCACCTTTACCGGGGTCTGCTCACCCGCCAGGACACAAACCCCAGGCTGGAGAGTCCGACAAGTTGCCACCACAACAGAGCTCCTACAGAGCAAAGAGCCAGAGTGCAGCATGGCAGCTGCCCTAATCCCAGCCGGCGCCAGGCTCCGTCCTCCCGACGCGCTCCTTCTGCTCCCGGACAGCCTCGGAGACGCATTCTGCTCCAGCTCCCACCATCAGCTTAAACCAAACCTCTTCTTCCTCCTTCCTGTGCAAAACAGCCCCACAATGGCCTGGAGCTCCAATCACAGCAGGAAAGGGGAACAGGGACCAGCCACGTAAACACCTCAGCGCAGCCCAACTCACCATCTCCCCCGTCACCGACCCAGCTCCAGGCTCCCCCCAGTCCCCTGCCATGGGCAGGGACACCTCCCACTGCATCAGGGGCTCCAAGCCCCATCATCCAACCCGTCCTTGAACTCCTCCAGGGATGGGGCAGCCACCCCTGCTCTGGGCAGCCTGGGCCAGGGTCTCCCCCACCTCACAGCAAAACATTTCTCCCCAAGATCTCATCTCAGTCTCCCCTCTTGCAGCTGAAAACCATTCCCCTTGTCCTCTCCCTGCCCTCCCCAATCCAGAGCCCCTCCCCAGCTTTCCTGGAGCCCCTTTCAGCACTAGAAGCTGCTCTAAGGTCTCCCTTCTCCAGGCTGAACAGCCCCATCTCTCCCAGCCTGGCCTAACGTCTGCGAGATCCTGAGGGCAGAGCAGCACTCGCTGCTCCGAACAGCTGGGCGATCCCATGGGATGCACCCACACCTCCGAAAAGCTGCAAAAGGCTTTTGCTGGAGCACCAGGCCCTCTGCAGAGCACAGCCCCACTCCGGCAACAGCTCATCCCGAGGGAGGCAGGAGCAGGCGCCCCGACACGCACGGGCTCGACACGTGAGGCAGCGCCATGCCTGATGCTCGCCGGAGCTCTCCCGGCTCCAAGCACGTGGAGGGGCTGCGAAACGCAGGTTGCTGACCTTCCTGGGCTGAGAAAGGGGTTGCCTGCTTGTTCCTCCTGCCCCGAGCACAACCTGCCCCAAACCCCATTTCCCAGATGTATTTTCCTAGGTGGACATTGACCCAGCTCGCTGCCAGCACCAGTCTGGGACCATCCCCCTCCCATCCCGCAAACTGGGAGCAGCTTCAGGCGTGACCGGGCACCGGCACAGCAGCCAAGGCTTCTCTGCCCTCACCGGTACAGGAGAAACCCCCTCTCTGTATTCCCTCGGGTCTGGCTTCCCAGAGGAAGCTCCAGGGTAGTTCCCACTCAGGTGCCTCCAGCTCCAGGTCTGGAGGGTGGAGAATCCCTCAAAGTGGGTCTTTTGCTGGCAGGGGGTGCAGAGGCAGCCAGCAGCAGTCAGACTGGAGTTACGCAGGCAAGATGTGCTTCGCAAATGGCTCCGATCAGGGGCTGGAGTCTCTGAGCTCCCTCAATTTGGTGGGATTTTGTTCCACTGGCTTTATTGCTCTGCTCTCTCATGGGTAACCTTGTCGCAGGAGCAAAGCCTTCCCACCACGGGCTGCTGAAAACATCAACCCATCCATTTTTTTTTTTATATGGAAAAGCGCCACGGAAAAGCTGGGAAGGCAACTCCTGACCACGTCCAGGCCTTGGGACGCTCGATGAAGCAGGAATGGTACCCGAGCCCCGAGGGCGGAGGCTCCAGCGGGCGCCAGGCACGAGGCAGAGGGCAAAGAGCAGGGATCCCGCAATTCCATGGGGGGTGAATTGAGGTCGCCTGGGAAACCGCACCTCTGACACTTCCTAAATCCAAGCGCCGGACTCTTGGAGCCGCGCGGGGCCCTGTGGCAGCTGCGGGACGAGGAAGGGGCTGGGGCTGCGGGCTGGACACCTCCCGGCCCCAGAGCCACCCCGACACGGCTAGAAGCCAGGCACTCCCACGCTGCTTTATGGGAAGGGAGCCGCTGACACCCAGCTGGCTCCGGCGCTGCTCGGATGCCCACGTACCGAGGCATCCCCTGCTCACGCAGCCTTTGCCAGACCTGCAATAATCCAGGTAAAAACACAGGCAAAATCCAGGCAAAATCCGCACCTGACACGCAAAAGCACTCATCCCAGACGGCTCACGGTGCGGAGTACTTGGGAACCACCGGCGCTCGGCCGCGAGAGCGCTTTGATTGCAGAACCACGGAATCACTGAGGTCGGAAAAGCGCCCTCGGCTCTTCCCACCCGCTCCCCCTTGCCTGTCCCCAAGGGCCACAGCCACGTGCTTTGTGAGCCCTTCCAGTGCTGGGGACTCCCCTGCCCTGGCCATGCACATCCCGGCCCCTGCGGCGATATCCTGGCTGCTCTCACTATTTATACCAAAAAATGGAAAACAAGAGAAAAATCAGGCCGAAGTACCTGCTCCTGCAGGGGGAGACTAGATGACCTCTCTTTCAGCCCAGATCTTTCTGTGATTCCGTGACCAACACCGGGCTTCTCACAGAAAAGCAGGGAAGGTGACAGAGGGAGTCTCTCCAAGAGAGTTCAGAGCTCGGACACCGAGATCGTGGCGCAGAGCCGGGCTCTTCGCCCCATCCTGCAAACAAACATCCCACCTTGTGCCGCAGTGAGACGCTCTGCTCTACAGAGAGGTCCCCAGACGAGACTCCTTCAATAAACACGTTTCTCGCTCTGGAGACAAAGCATCTCTCCCGGGAGCTGCTGGTTTTCCCACTGGAGCCGCTCTGAATCACAACCAAACTCGGTTCCTTCTCTCCGTTGCATGCAAATCGTCCTCAGTTTTACCCACCTCCCAGCTTGGCTTTTTGTGCTGAAGCCGAAGCCCGAAGCAGACGCGTCGTGGTCTTCCAAGCAGGAGCAGGTCCCGTGCCCGAGGGGCCGGCTGGGAGCCCACGGCTAGGAGCCCACGGCTGGGAGCCCACGGCTGGGCCCGTGGGGCGGACGGATGACTCAGTCCGGGGAGGCTCTTGCAGGAAAGACACACGCCCAGGAGCTTCCTGCTGGCCCTTCCACCGCCCGCGGCACCGACCTGTGCTCCCAGCTGGAACGCCGGCCACCAGGCCCGGTGGGCACGACACAAGGCTGTCCCGGGCAGGTCACGGAATCGTGGAACGGTTTGGGTTGGAAGGGAACTAAATGCTCGCCCAGTCCCACCCTCTGCCATGGGCAGGGACACCTCCCACAGGATCAGAGGCTCTAGGCTCCATCCAACCCGGTTTTGAACCCCTCCAGGGATGGGGCAGCCACCCCTGCTCTGGGCAAGCTGGGCCAGGGCCTCCCCACCCATCCCCGTTTTCTCAGCCCATCCGCACAGCAAAACATTGCTCCAGTTCAGATCCCCAACCCCATCCTCACGCACGCTCCCTCATGCAGGGAGACCCCCTCGGCTCCCTGCTCCACCCTGCTGGCATCATTTTTGATAGGAATGGTTGGACTTGATGATCCGATGGGTCCCTTCCAACCTGGTTGTTCTACGATTCTATGATCACCCCCCCCATGCCTAATCCGGACGGGGCAGAGAAGACATCTCTGCGGTATCCACCTTGCTTAGAAGAGTCGTTACAGGCCACTTCGTTGTCTGCTCCTGTGGGGAAAGGGCTGCCCAGACCACGCAGATGGAGAAGGAGCCACGTGGGCTGTCACCGCGCTCGTCATGGAGCAGGAGCCGCTGCGGAGTCAACTCTAAGGGCATCCCCACCACACGCTGCACCCCACGAGGCATAAGGCCGAGGTGACAAGTCAACTCTAAGGGCATCCCCACCACACGCTGCACCCCACGAGGCATAAGGCCGAGGTGACAAGTCAACTCTAAGGGCATCCCCACCACACGCTGCACCCCACGAGGCATAAGGCCGAGGTGACGCGTGCTCCGATAGCAAAGTATCCCCTGGCCCAGGCAGGACGGCACTGCCAAGATGCTCCTGTGCCTTCAGTTCTCCGGAACAGGCAGGACAGCAGCCCAGGGCACCCAGGGAGCACGGCTGGTCCTCTAACCTCAGCACCGCAAACCACACGGCCTCGGCCAAGCCAGAGGACCGGGGCCTGCTGGCTGCTCCTTCCACTTCTGTTCCCAACCCCACTCCCTGCTTGGAAGAGCAGCACAATTTATTATTTCACTGCCACTCACTACTAAAAGCCTTTTCTGCTCCAGCAGCCTTGCCTGGAACTGCTCTCCCTTCATCTCCAGCGTCACCAACCACGACTCGGAGCCCACACGCACGGACTTTCTGGAGCCCTCATCCCCTCAGCAGGCAGGGAGCAGCCCCCAAGGCCCTGCCACATCCATCCCTTCCGCTGGCAGAGCTCCAGCACGGCCCTCGCTGCCTTCCCTGCTCCACAGCACCCTGACAATGCCATTCCCCTCGTCCCGACACCCCACGATGCCATCTAATCTAACCCCGGAGAAACCCAAAGCTCCTTTCTGGCCTCGCGCAGGGATTCCCCAAGCGCGCACCAGCTTTTGGCCCTTCTCTGAACTTCCTGGCGTCTCCCTGTCGGCATTCCCTGCTTCCCGCACCTCCTGCTCAGCCCAGCGACCACCTGCTCCTGTTCCCCGCATCCCGCACCCTGCGCCCCACAAGAACAACCACCCAGCCCCCTGGGCACCTCCGGCCCCCTCGGCACCTCCGGCCCCCTTGGCACCTCCAGCCCCCTCGGCACCTCCGGCCCTGGCAGTGCCCGGTTTACAGCATCCAAAAGGGGCTTTTGGACGAGTCTCTCTGGAAATTTCCCGAAAGCAATTATCCCCTAGGAGCAACTTGCCAAGCTCCCCCGGCCACGGGTCCTCCCGGCGGGTTCTGCGACGCGGGGATGCGGGTGGGATCCCGGTCTCGCCCGTCGGCTGCGCTGGGCAAGCCTGGTCCTGCGGGAACTCGTTATCCCTCCCTCTTGCGCCGGTACCGACGGCATCAGCCCCGTCCGTGCCAGCGCCTCCTGCCTCCTGCACACCAGCAGCTCCCGGTGCCATTTCAGAGCCCAACAGCTCCCAGTGCCACCCGATTCCCAACTCCCAGAGCCGTTTCGGGGCCCAGTGCCTCCTGGTGCAACCTGGATCCCGACTCCTGCTGCCATGTCAGAGCTCAGAGTCTCCCAGGGCCACCTGGATCCCAATTCCCAGTGCTGTTTGGGAGCCTGGTGCCTCCTGGGGTCACCTGGATCCCGATTCCCAGTGCTGTCTGGGAGCCTGGTGCCTCCTGGGGTCACCTGGATCCCGATTCCCAGTGCTGTTTGGGAGCCTGGTGCCTCCTGGGGTCACCTGGATCCCGATTCCCAGTGCTGTTTGGGAGCCTGGTGCCTCCTGGGGTCACCTGGATCCCGATTCCCAGTGCTGTTTGGGAGCCTGGTGCTTCCCGGGGTCACCTGGATCCCGATTCTCGGTACTGTTTTGGAGCCTGGTGCCTCCTGGGGTCACCTGGATCCCGATTCCCAGTGCTGTTTGGGAGCCTGGTGCCTCCTGGGGTCACCTGGATCCCGATTCCCGGTGCTGTTTGGGAGCCTGGTGCCTCCTGGGGTCACCTGGATCCCGATTCCTGGTGCTGTTTTGGAGCCTGGTGCCTCCTGGGGTCACCTGGATCCCGATTCTCGGTACTGTTTTGGAGCCTGGTGCCTCCTGGGGTCACCTGGATCCCGACTCCCAGTGCCGTTTCAGAACCCGACAGCTCCCGGTGCTACTGGGATCTCACCTCCCGGTGCCGTTTAGGAGCTTGGTGCCTCCTGGAGTGCAGTGGCTCCCGGTGCCACCTGGAATCCCAAGTCCTGGGCCCGTTTCAGAGCCTGGTGCCTCCCAGTGTCCGGTTCCTAGAGCCCAGTGGCTCCCGGTGCCACCTGGATCCCTATTCCCGGAGCTGTTTCAGAGCCCGAGAGCTGCCGGTGCCACCTGGATCCCGACTCTCAGTGCTGTTTAAGAGCCCAACAGCTCCCGGTGCCACCTGGATCCCAATTCCTGGAGCCGTTTCAGAGCCCAACAGCTCCCGGTGCCACCTGGATCCCACCTCCCAGAGCCGTTTGAGAGCCCAACAGCTCCCGGTGCCACCTGGATCCCAATTCCCGGAGCCGTTTGAGAGCCCAAGAGCTGCCGGTGCCACCTGACCCCTGCTTCCCGGAGCCGTTTTGGAGCCCAAGAGCTGCCGGTGCCCCCCGGGTCCTGACACCCGGTGCCGGTTGAGAGCCCAGCGGCTCCCGGTGCCCCCCGGGGCGGTTGACTCCCGGCGCCGTTTGGGAGCCCAACAGGTGCCGGTTGCCCCCGCGGTGCCGGGAGGGAGGCGGCAGACAAAGAGGCGCCGGTACCGGGAGCCCCCGAGGGCCGCCATCCCCCCCCCCCACCTTCCCCCCGGGTGTCTGACCTCGTGCGTGGGCTCCGCGGGCGGCTCGGGGCCGGCGGGGGCGGCGGGGGCCGGTGCGGGGCCGGCGGGCGGCTTCTCGGCCGCCTCCACCTTGATGAGTCGGTGCTTGGGCGACACGAAGCGGGGCTCGGCGGCGGCGGCGGCGGCGGCGGCGGCGGCGGCGGCGGAGGGGGGGGGCGGCGGGGGGGGGGGAAGGGTCCCCGTAGGGATCCTCGAAGTCGCGCTCCTTCTGCAGGCGGTAGGCGGCGAGGATGTCCGGCTGCGGCGGCGCGGGGGGGGACGGCCCCGACCGGTAATCGGGCTTGGGCGGCGCGGGCGGCGCCGGCTTCGGGCCGCGCAGCCCCAGGTGCTCGCGCAGCCAGCGAGCCATCCGCGCCACCCCCCCCCCCCCCCACCCACCACCGGCAGCGCCCGCACCGCTCCCGGGATCCCGCCGCAACCGGGACCGCCCCCAGCCACGGCCCCGCCTCCTCCGGGACCGCCCCCTTCAACCCGGTACTGACCACGCCCCCAGCCCCGGCCCCGCCTCCTCCGGGACCGCCCCCTTCAACCCGGTACTGACCACGCCCCCAGCCCTGGCCCCGCCTCCTCCGGGACCGCCCCCCCCGCACCTACCGCCCCTCCCAGCCCCGCCCCCGCCTCCTCCGGGGCTGCCCCCTCCACCCCAGTACTGACCACTCCCCCCAGTCCCGCCCCCGCCCCCTCAGGCCCCGCCCCCGCCACCCCGGTCCCGCCCCCGCCTCCTTCGGGACCGCCCCCTCCGGCCCAGGCCCCAGCCCCGCCCCTCGTCCGGCCCTGCCCCCTCCTCCTCGGCTCCGGCCCCGCCCCCTCCGCCCCTGGCACCGACAGGCCCCCCAGCCCCGCCCCCCTCATCCGGCCACGCCCCCTTCCGCACCGGCCACGCCTCCATCCTTGGCCACGCCTCCTCCGGAACCGCCCCCTCCAGCCCTGACCCCGCCCCCTCCGCCATCGCCCCCCTCCAAGCCACGCCCCCCTCCTCCGGCCCCGCCCCTTCACCCCGCCCCCGCCCCCTTCACCCCGGTCACACCCCCCACCCCTGGCCCCGCCTCCTCCGGGGTCTCCCCCTCCACCTCCCCCCCCCCCCACCTCACCTAGACCGACCGCCCCCCGCACCCACCGCCCCCCGCACCCACCGCCCCCCCCCCACCCCAGCCCCGGCCCCGCCTCCTCCGGGACCGCCCCCCCCCCAACCCCGGCACCGATCGCCCCCTCAGCACCGGGACCGACCACCCCCCGCACAGACCAACCCCCCCCACCCCACCGACCCCATCCGCACTGGGACAGCCTGAGGTGGCTGCGATTCACTGTTATGGCTTCAATGCCCTGCGGTGGCCACGAAGCCCTGCGGTGGCCACAATGTTCTGCGGTGACCACGATGCTCTGCAGTGGCCACAATGCCCTGTGGTGGCCACGATGCCCTGTGGTGGCTGCAATGCCTTGTGGTGGCCACGATGCCCTGCAGTGGCCATGATGCCCTGTGGTGGCCACAATGCCCTGCAGTGACCACAACGCCCTGCAGAGGCCATGATGTTCTGCAGTGGCCATGATGTCATGCGGTGGCCACGATGCCCCCGGGAAGGAGGGAGAGGTGGCTGCACGGAGGTGAATTGTGTCTCACTCCTAGGCTGGATTTATCAAGGAGAAACATCTCCCGGTGCGGTGGGGAAGCACTGGCCCTGCTTGCCCAGGTTGGTGGTGGAGGCCCCATCCCTGGAAACATCCGCGAGGTCAGGCTGGATGGGGCTCTGAGCAACCTCATCTGGTTGAAGATGTCTCTGCTTCTGCGGAGAGGTCGGGCCGGGTGACCTGGAAAGGTCCCTTCCGACACATTCCACGATTCCGTGGACACAGGGGAGACAGGAGGCCTTCTGCAAGGACCCGGGGACCTCAGCACTCTGCTCCGACCCTCTTCTCCATCTGTGGAGGGCCGGGAGCTCTTTTCTGTCATCTCCGAGCTGGAGCTACAGCCCAGCCCTTCCCCTCCCGAAGGCAACTCCTGGCCTGGGTAAGCACTTCCCAGCAGGCTGGAGCTTGCACCAGGATGAAGAAGCCAGGCGGCACCTTCCGGGCTCCGGGCATCCTCAACCTCTCCTCCAGCTCTGCTCAGCACTCCTCGTCCTGGAAGCAGGAGCTCTCTTGGTCCAGGATCAGGCCACGGGACCTCCCCTGGGGCCAGGGCTGCTCTGGCCACGCGGCCCTGGGCAACCTTCCTTCCCATTTCACGCGGACACAGCTCAGCGTCCCCCGGGGAACCGCAGCCTGTGGTGACTCACAGGAGAAGGCCTCTGCTCCTGCACGTTCTCCAGGAGGTGCCGGGAGGTGATTCACCGCTGGGGATGGGAGGGCTGGAGGCAGCGTTTGACACTCGCCAACGTGTCGCTTGCGTCCGGCGCGGGGTTGGCTGCTCCCCCTGACGCCAGCAGCTTGCGGGGAAGCCTGCGGCCCCTGGCATCCTCAGGGGCTTCTTCCACAGCTTCATAGAATCATAGAATCACCAGGTTGGAAGAGACCCACTGGACCATCGAGTCCAACCATTCCCGTCAAACACTAACCCATGTCCCTCAGGACCTCACCCACCCGTCCCTTAAACCCCTCCAGGGAAGGGGAATCAACCCCCTCCCTGGGCAGCCTATTCCAATGCCCAAAACAACACTGTGGTTATGAACTCTAGTCCTTCTAACGTCAGCTGAAAAAGTCAGTGTATGATTCGCAGCGTCTGTGGTGACTTCAGTCCCTGCCCTTCTCGGGAGCGCCTGGACGTCATGGGAGCGGGAGGATGTCCCGTTTGCTGGGTGACACCCCGGGCTCTCCTGAGGTCTGAGTGCAGCAGGGGGTGGGAAGACTGGGAAACGGCAAAAATGCTTCCCATGAGGCGGCTGAAGACCCACAGGCTGATAAATGACACATCTGCTCGCTACAAATGAACAAAACTCGGCATAAGGAGGAGGAAACTGGCATCGTTAGGGGCCAGATGGATTAAGGGAACAGACTGGGAAAGAGTTGACACAGCGCTCGGGAAGCGAAGCTCTTTATTTCCAAGCTTGTGGCTTTCCAGGGAAGAGCCAGCAGGGACCTGAGGGGGATTCAGCCGAGAGGGGTCACCTGCATTTCAGAGACCTGTGGAATCACAGGGTGGTTTGAGTGGAAAAGAACCTCCAAGCCCATCCACTGCCACCCCTGCCGTGAGCAGGGACACCTCCCACGGGATCAGGGGCTCCAAGCCCCATCCAGCCTGGCCTGGAGCCCCTCCAGGGATGGGGCAGCCACCCCTGCTCTGGGCAACCTGTTCCAGGGCCTCCCCACTCACCCTTCACAGCAAAACATTTCTACTTAAGATCTCATCTCAATCTCCCCTCTTTTGGCTGAAAACCATCCCCCTCATCCTACCCTCCTTGATCAGAAGCCCCTCCCCAGCTTCCCTGCAGCCCCTCTCAGCGCTGGAGGCTGCTCTAAGGTCTCTCTGGAGAGGGAATCCCAACTGGCTGTGTCCTTGCAGAGTCAAGCCTGTTGGTAAGGGCACACAAACCCCCACGGGTGCCGATGTCCCTCCCTGCTCTCCCCTCCCCAGCAATGAAGGGGTTGAATTTGTGCTGCAGCCGGAGCCGGGAAAGAGTCCCCCAGACGGGCACAATGTGAAAACCGGTGGCTGGATGAAGCCATAAGATCTGTGTGATATTAATACAGCTCCTGCCACCCAGCCAGCATCCATCCTGAGGTTTCCATCGCGTTTGGAAACTCCCCTCAGCCCCATCTCTGGTGTTTGTTGATGGAGGAGGCGTTTCTCCCGCTCCATGTCAGCCCCGAAGTCATTTTTCTCTGCTATCTGTCACCCAGCTCCTCGCTGGCCGGCGTCCAGGCCGCTGCGCCGGGGCTGGTGGAAATGAAGTTCCCCACAGCTCTCCACACCTCGTCAAGTGTTAATGAAATAACGGATCACAGCAGAGAGCGGCTGCGATGCTCAGGGTCACGGATGCGCAGAGAGGCTGTCAGCGCTGGCAGTGACGGCACGAAAGGCGCTCGGCACGGCTGAGGCAGCGACTGACGGATCTGGCTCGGAGCTGGCAGGTTTCGGTCAGCGAGTTGTCATCTCCTCTTCGGGCCAATTAGGGCGGTTGTGGCCATGTTGTCAGCTAAGGAGTGATTTATCAGGACAGAAAGGTTGGGGAGCTGCAAATAGTGTCTGCAAGAATTTCCTCTGCTGGGTAAACGCTCACGCTTTGTGCGTATTCCGCATGTCCAAGTGGCCTGAATACGCTTACAAAGCCTGGATCTGCATCCGATGCGCGAGTGCTGATGCGGAAAAGTCCTAGGGGAGATCTTAGGGAGAAATGTTTTGCTGTGAGGGCGAGGAGGCCCTCGAACAGGTTGCCCAGAGCAGGGGTGGCTGCCCCATCCCTGGAGGGGTTCCAGGTCAGGCTGGATGGGGCTTGGAGCCCCTGATCCAGTGGGAGGAGTCCCTGCCCATGGCAGGGGTGGCACTGGATGGGCTTTGGGGTCCCTTCCGACCCAAACCATTCCAGGATTGGCAGGGGTGGCACTGGATGGGCTTTGGGGTCCCTTCCGACCCAAACCATTCCAGGATTCCACACTGAGGTGCCTGGATTCCTCTGCAGGAACAAAGGATGTGGGACCAGCTGGGAGAGCGTGGAGCTGAACTGGATAGCGAGCGGTAAAGTGGAATTGATTGGAGGTGCCTGCACTCATCGATCCGAGGCAGAGCAATCCAGGGAGCTGGAGCTTTTGCAGCTCAATCAGGGCTGGAGGGCTGCGCGTCAGGGCTGGCAGGGGACCCTGTGCCCCAGGAAAGTGTTAATGGTGGGTTTGATTAATCCAGCTGCGATGGTCACGCTCGCACAGCGCATCCTCCTTCTTCTTCACACCCTGCTTTTCCATCGCTGAAGGGCTGTGAACCATCCCTGGCATCCCCGCAACATCTCTTAATAGGGCTGTCAGCAGCCATCAGCGGAGAAGAGCAAAAGAGGGACCGTTCCCTCCACACAGAGAGAAAAAAAGGGCTTTTCCCACCGGTCCAGCCTGGTGTCTCTGACGGGGGTGGCAGAAAATGCAGGGGAACACGGAGTGGAGCGCCAGGCAGGGGTGATGGGCCGGCAGGCTGCCTGGCAGCGCGTGGCTGCTGTTTTCTACCCGCTCAGCATCACAAAGCGGGCGAGGAGGTGGCTGTGGGCAGGCTATAAATCCCTGCTGCAGGAGGAGGCTCCCGCTGCGGGCGCAGACAAAGGCGGGTGGGAGCTGGGGCTGGCAGCTGCGGCGCAGCCGGGCACTCGCTGAGCCTGGCAGCGGCATTTCTCCCTTTTGTGCTTTTTGCACATCCCAACTCCAGCTGGATGCTTCATGCACAAAAAAAAGGGCTCCGGGCTTTGTGCTCCTTTTGGCCGGACGGGACAGCTTCGGTGAATCCCCACTCTGTGCATTTTCGGGACAGTTTTCCTTGTTCTCTGAACATCGGAGCCAGGCAAGGGGACTCCAGAGCATTAATAAAGCAGAAAATCAGTCTGTTGGAAACTGGTTGCCTGCCCTACAGCCCTGGGAAATCACAGAATCATAGAACAACCAGGTTGGAAGGGACCCATCGCATCTTCTAGTCCAACCATTCCTATCAAACACTAAACCAAGTCCCTCAGCACCTCATCCACCCGTCCCTTAAACACCTCCAGGGAAGGGGAATCAACCACCTCCCTGGGCAGCCTATTCCAATGCCCAATGACCCTTTCTGGGAAAAACTTCCTCCTAACCTCTAGCCTAAATCTCCCCTGGTGGAGCGTTCCCCCCAGAGGCTTTATGAGCTCACCCCAGCGCAGGAGATCACTCTGGTTCTTCTAACACCAGAAGAACCAGAGTGATCTCCTGCGCTGGGGTGAGCTCATAAAGCCTCTGGAGGGAACGGCAGGATATCCACGTCAAGAAACGCCTGAGCCCTCCTCCTCCAGTCCTTGGAGCGTGTCTCGTGGGTTGGGGCGGTGGATGGTGAGGGTAGAGCTGTGTCAGGCTGCTCACAACTGTCTCCCAGCTCCAACCTGCCTTCACCTCTGAAATTATCCCACCCCGCAGGACCCTTCCTGACCCACCTTTCCTCCTGCGTCCTGCACGGCAATGGGAATAGGAGACCCTGGCCTAGACCAGTGGCACTCAGTGGAGCTGCTCGGATTCCCTTGGGAAGGACAGTGTGATTTCAGCCAAATTCCAAGCTGGACTTGTGGCCAGAGGTGACAGTGCTGCCCTGCACCACCGCCCGGGTTTCCATTGTTGGTAAAACCTAGAGCACGTGCTCCCAGCCCTGGATCCATCCCACCACCCTGAGCACCAGGACAGCTCCTGGGGCTGGTTTAGGGATCAGAGACGGAAAGAGGAGGTGGTGGCAATCGCTCTGCCTCCCATCCATCTCCTGGAGACGAGGAGAGGCGGCCACGGGCTGCCCCAGCAAGGGAGCAGCCGGAGAGGCCGTGCAGGGGCAGAGCAGCCGAGGCATCGGCGCGTGATGGATTGCTCTTGTCCCTGTGCCAGCCGGAAGATTTACGGCTGTGCGGCAGCGTGGCACCGTCTGGGCCCTGCAGCGCTCGCTGCCTGCCTGCACCAGCCTTTCCACGTCTCGGGCACCTGTAAAAGGCTTGGGAATGTGACACAGAGGGCTTGGAGAGAACCACGGGGAGAAGGAGCAGGGCGAGAATAACCTGCCTGGAGCAGCCGTCGTGCCCAGGGGCTGAGCAGAGCCCGAAGGCAGATGCCCACACGAGCTCACCTGGTTTTTCTCCGCTCTGTGTGAACACATCCTGGCAGGTCCCAAGCACCTAGGGCAGCTGGACCATCCCTTCCACCATCCCGCGGACGAGCCCCCTGACAATCTGGCACAGTTTCATAGAATCATAGAATCATAGAACAACCAGGCTGGAAGGGACCCATCGGATCATCGAGTCCAACCATTCCTAGCAAACACTAAACCATGTCCCTCAGCACCTCATCCACCCGTCCCTTAAACACCTCCAGGGAAGGGGAATCAACCCCCTCCCCGGGCAGCCTATTCCAATGCCCAATGACCCTTTCTGGGAAAAACTTCCTCCTAATCTCCAGCCTAAATCTCCCCTGGTGGAGCTTGAGGCCATTCCCTCTCGTCCTGTCCCCTGTCCCTTGGGAGAAGAGCCCAGCTCCCTCCTCTCCACAACCTCCTCTCAGGGAGTTGTAGAGAGCAATGAGGTCTCCCCTCAGCCTCCTCTTCTCCAGGATAAACCCCCCCAGCTCTCTCAGCTGCTCCTCTTCTTCTCCAGCCCCTTCACCAGCTTCGTTGCTCTTCTCTGGACCCTCTCCAGAGCCTCAACATCCTTCTTGTGCTGAGGGGCCCACAACTGGACACTTGGTTTCATTAGGAAACCGAGCTCCTGCTGCTTATCCGTGTCCACCTGCCACCTCCCTGCTCACAGCCCTTATCACGAGTTTATCTCTGTTGTGCCATTCCAGCAGCTGAGATCACCAGCTTCTGGCACAACTGAAGAGCAGATGCTGAGGGAAGGAGGAGGTGGGCATGGACGGAGGGAAGATGTAAAAGGCTGTCCTGCTGTCCTCCAGCAGTCTCAGCTCTTTTGGTTTGGATACGAGCAGGATGAGGGGCTCAGGGTGGCAGAACAATGACTTCACGGGGTAACGAAGGTGTGGAGGGTTTGTCCCAAGCCCCAGGAAGACTCTGAGGTTTAGGAGCCATCAGCAGTGGCAGATACAGAATGCTGGAGGTGGTACAGGGACACGGAGACCACTGCCTCTCCCAGCAACCCCAACCTCAGCAAAACCCACTGGGCGATGCTGAGCTGGCCGTGCGGGCAGGACCAGAGGCTGGTGTGCCCTGGCTCTTCGCGGTGACGCAGCGGCTGAGTCACCCGGGCGGCCTCGAAGTGCCGGGGTTGCTCTAAAAATATTTGACACCAAAGAAACTCTTCTGATCGCAGGCGTCTGGGATTCTTTGAGCATCTGTGAAAAGAAAGGAGCCTTTAATGCTTGGAGCACTGTAAAAATCAGTGACAGCAGGTGATGCAAACAGTCATTAACTAATGATGAAGGATCCGCTGCACATGCTGAGCCAGGTGCTTTTTTGGGTCACAGTTCCAGCACCAGTCCCCGTTTCTTGTGGGGTATGGAGGCACCAGCCTGGGGCTGTTAGTTGTGCTAAAGAGAAACATTATCCCTGAGAGAGCTGGAGGTATTTATCCCGGAGAAGAGGAGGCTGAGGGGAGACCTCATTGCTCTGTGCAACTCCCTGCAAGGAGGTTGTGGAGAGGAGGGAGCTGGGCTCTTCTCCCAAGGGACAGGCTGAGAGGGAATGGCCTCAAGCTCCACCAGGGGAGGGTCAGGCTCAATGTAAGATAAAAATTCTTCACAGAAAGGGTGATTGGGCAGTGTCAGAAGCTGCCCAGGGAGGGGGTTGATTCCCCTTCCCTGGAGGTGTTTAAGGGACAGGTGGATGCGGTGCTGAGGGACGTGGGTTAGTGATTGTTGGGAATGGTTGGACTGGATGATGCGATGTGTCTCTTCCAACCTGGTTGTTCTGTGATTCTGTGATTCTATGACTCTGGACAGGCCACAGAGGAGGGACGTGGAGACCTCACGGAGATCAACAAGTTATATCAGAAACGGTGTGACCAGCAGGCCCAGGGAGGTTCTTTTCCCTCTGGACTCAGCACTGGTGAGGCTGCTCCTTGAATCCTGTGTTCAGTTCTGGGCCTCTCAGCACAAGAAGGATGTTGAGGCTCTGGAGGGAGTCCAGAGAAGAGCAACGAGGCTGGTGAAGGGGCTGGAGAACAGGCCCTATGAGGAGCAGCTGAGAGAGCTGGGCTTGTTTATCCTGGAGAAGAGGAGGTTGAGGGGAGACCTCATTGCTCTCTGCAACTCCCTGAGAGGAGGTTGTGGAGAGGAGGGAGCTGGGCTCTTCTGCCAAGGGACAGGACGAGAGGGAATGGCCTCAAGCTCCACCAGGGGAGATTTAGGCTGGAGATTAGGAGGAAGTTTTTCCCAGAAAGAGTCATTGGGCATTGGAATAGGCTGCCCAGGGAGGTGGTTGATTCCCCTTCCCTGGAGGTGTTTAAGGGACGGGTGGATGAGGTGCTGAGGGACTTGGTTTAGTGTTTGCTAGGAATGGTTGGACTAGAAGATCTGATGGGTCTCTTCCAACCTGGTTGTTCTATGATTCTGTGGCTCTGGACAGGCCAGAGAGGGGGAACCCAGAGGCCTCACGGAGACCAACAAGTCCAAGCACAGGTGCGGCGCGAGGGGCGGGAGCGCGAGGCCTGGCCCCGCCCACCGCGTGACGTCACGAGTCGCCGCCTTCAAAAGGCCCCGCGCGGCCCCCGTGGCCCGGAGCCTCCGTAGCGCGCCGTGATCGTATAGTGGTTAGTACTCTGCGTTGTGGCCGCAGCAACCTCGGTTCGAATCCGAGTCACGGCAGAAACTCAATGGGGCGAGTTCTTTTGCTCTATCTCTCTCTATATATACTCTACGCGCTTCTCTGAGTTTAGCGTCTCTTCTTTACTTATTTATTAGTAGCCTGCCCTTCTTGTATTACCTATCTAATGATTTAACTAATTTTATTTTTCCGTTATTGCGTTTATTTCATTTTATGTTATTATTTCGTACCACTTTATAGAATCACCGGGTTGGACAGGACCCACCGGATCATCGAGTCCAACCATTCCCATCAGTCACTAACCCATCTCCCTTCAGCATCTCGTCCACCTGTGCCTTAAACCCCTCCAGGGAAGTAATAAATAGAATTAAACATAAAAGCTATAAAGGAAAAGTAAGTCATAGAATCATAGAACAACCAGGTTGGAAGAGACCCATCGGATCATCGAGTCCAACCATTCCTATCAAACACTAACCCATGTCCCTCAGCACCTCATCCACCCGTCCCTTAAACACCTCCAGGGAAGGGGAATCAACCCCCTCCCTGGGCAGCCTATTCCAATGCCCAATGACCCTTTCTGTGAAAAACTTCCTCCTAATCTCCAGCCTAAATCTCCCCTGGTGGAGCTTGAGGCCATTCCCTCTCGTCCTGTCCCCTGTCCCTTGGGAGAAGAGCCCAGCTCCCTCCTCTCCACAACCTCCTCTCAGGTAGTTGTAGAGAGCAATGAGGTCTCCTCTCAGCCTCCTCTTCTCTAGGCTAAACCCCCCCAGCTCTCTCATATAGATAGATAAATATATATCTATATGGATATATCTATATAGATAGATAAATATATATCTATATGGATATATCTATATAGATAGATAAATATATATCTATATGGATATATCTAGATAGATAGATAAATATATATCTATATGGATATATCTATATAGATAGATAAATATATATCTATATGGATATATCTAGATAGATAGATAAATATATATCTATATGGATATATCTATATAGATAGATAAATATATATCTATATGGATATATCTAGATAGATAGATAAATATATATCTATATGGATATATCTAGATAGATAGATAAATATATATCTATATGGATATATCTAGATAGATAGATAGATATATATCTATATGGATATATCTAGATAGATAGATAGATATATATCTATATGGATATATCTAGATAGATAGATAGATAGATATCTATATGGATATATCTAGATAGATAGATAAATATATATCTATATAGATATATCTAGATAGATAGATAAACAGAGAGCCCCAAACAAATGAATATATGAAGTTGAAGTAGGAGTGAAGGGACACACACACACAGGAAAAGAAAATAAATCTGCCCCTTGGGGTTTCTGCCGTGACTCGGATTCGAACCGAGGTTGCTGCGGCCACAACGCAGAGTACTAACCACTATACGATCACGGCGCGCTACAGGGGCTGATGGGAAGGCCCCCGGCGCGAGCCCTCTTCAAGGTGGCGCCGCGTGACGTCACGCGCCTCACCACCACCCCCACACCCCCCCCTCCTCGCGCGGGCCCTGAGGGCGGGTTGGGCAACCCTGGGGACGGGGGGGGGGGCGAGGCCAGAGGAGGCCACAGAGATGATGTGAGGGCTGGAGAACCTCCTGTATGAGGACAGGCTGGGAGACATGGGGCTGTGCAGCCTGGGGAAGAGAAGGGAAACTTTAAAGCAGCTTCCAGCGCTGAAAGGGGCTGCAGGAAAGCTGGGGAGGGGCTCTGGATCAGGGAGTGCAAGGGCAGGACGAAGGGAAATGGCTTTAAGTTGTAACAGGAAGATTTAGAATTTAGGAAGAAATTCTTCACGATGAGGCTGGGGAGGCCCTGGCCCAGGTTGCCCTGAGCAGGAGTGGCTGCCCCATCCCTGGAGGGGTTCCAGGCCAGGCTGGATGGGGCTTGGAGCCCCTGATCCCGTGGGAGGTGTCCCTGCCCATGGCAAGAGTGGGACTGGATGGGTTTGGAGGTCCCTTCCAACCTAACCTACCCCATGGTTCCATGTTCTATCTCTGCTGTCATCACCCAGAGTGATTTAGGTTGGAGAAGAATTCTGAGACCTTTGAGTCCAACCCCTCAGTGCCTCAAGGGCTGGACTCAAAGACACAAGAAAAAACCAGGGAGACGCCAGCTGGTGCACATACGTTGGGCTATAACTTGGTCACCCTGTGTGGAAAAGTGGTTTCCAGCACCGGGAACACTTTTTTTCCAGCAGCTGCCCCATCCCACCCTGCCAGGATCTGGGCAATGCGTGTGCCTGGGTTTTACTTGGAAGCATTTTCTGGGAATGGATGAGGGTTGGATTTCTGCCTGCAACGGCTTCCCACGAGGCTCTTTTGCCTGAGGGCCAAATCATCCTGGGGCAGCCTGTTCCGGCCACCCTGGTGCACACAGTGGCCATCCCAGTGCCCAGAGTGGCCCCTGCGCTGGACCTTCCCACACGCCCACGTGGACAGCGTGAGTGATCCCGGGAGGAGCCATGGTGGCCACGGCGCCCAGCCCAGCTCTTTGGACCAAGCCGTTAATCAGTAACTGGGCTGTGGGACTGGTGCCGTGCGGCCGCAGGCTGGCGGGTGAGCCTGGGGACGTGGTAGCCGTGGGACACCGGGAGGGTGCGAGGGCGTGGGGCGCAGGAACGTGGCAGGGAGCTCAGGGGGACACGTGGCCACGCTGCACCACGAGGCCATGGGGGCACGGAGGGTGGGGAAGCCACATTGGGGGGTGGTATCAGTCCAGGGATCCTGGAGGGATGGGGGTCCTGGAGGGGCTGGGGTCGTCCTTCAATGGTGTTTGGCCTGGGGAAGACGGGGACCTTCTGATCCTTGCCAGAGCCCTGGGGGGCACCAGGGGTGCCGGAGGACGTGTGGGATCTTGGGTTCTTCCCCTGACCCCGTTGCTGAGGGACCGCGAGGCAAGAGATGTGCTGGGGGTCAGCATGCCTCACTGGACCCCCTCGGTGCCTCTGCTGATCCACCATCACCTTCAGCTTCTGTGAGGTCCTAGGTTGAGGGGGATGTTCTCCAGAACTCTTCACCTCCACTAGTTTCATTTGGGGCTGGGCTGCTCCCTTCAGAGGACCCTAATTCTGCAGGAAGCAGGTGATGAACCTGCCGTCTCTGCCTTCTCTGTGCAGACCTCTGGGACTCGTCCAAAGCAAGGACAGCGCACACAGAATCCCACCTGGAGCTGCCTGACGCCTGCCCTGCTCTTCCCGTGGCCTCCAGGTAGAGTTGCTGGGAGGGTGTCCAAATGGGATGCTCCAGGGGTTCCTGCCCCAGCATAACACTGGTTCCTCTGGCTTTGCTTGACCAGTTCTCCCAGTATGACCCTCCTTTAGGCCAGTCTCCATGCAAACTATCACTTCTTCCTACCCATCACTCCTGCACTGTACTGATTACCAACACATAGGGAGGGACCTTCTTTCTTGCCTTACTTGGTTGCACCGAGACCTTTCAACGAGGGCTGCAGCCAGATTTATTTTGTCCAAAATCCAGCTTACACAAAGACTCCCAGAGGTCGGTAGCCACTGCCACCAACTTGGAGGAGCGGCACCACCTCTCTCTGTGTCTAATCTCTCCTGTAATTCCTTGGAAGCACAGAAGAACAAAGATCTTCTCAGAGTTGCAGGAGAACAAGGAAGTTGGCACAGCAGCCCCACGGCTTGAGGACTCCATGGGAAGGTTCCTCGATGTGCTGGTGCAGGAGCTGCTCTGAACCCTTACTGTGATGGGCATTCTCCTCTTGTAGAGCTGGACATGAAAACCCACATTGGACTTTTGACCTTCGCAGACCTGATCCAATCTTCTTCTCCCCGTTCAGCGTAGGTTCCTGGCAGAGCTGCTTCTCTAACGCACTGAAGCTGTGGCGCTTCTGGAGATGGACGAGAGCCAGATAAGCCTGGACAGCCTGGAGAGAGGGGTAGATAACCCAGCTTTCAGCACCAGGGTTAGTCCCCTCTTCCCTTCCCACTGGAGTACAGGAGCTGCTCTGGGTGCTCCAGCTTGTGATGTTTTTCCAGGGGCAGGAGAAACTCTATGAGGAATGTGGTGACCCAGTTGGTGAGAGCAAAGAGGAGAGGAAAGGCAAAGGGAGGTTCTCCTCCTACTGTAGGTAGGACAACCCCTGGAGATACGTGTGTGGAGGGTATTTGATAGAAGCATGGAATCACAGAATGGTTTGGGCTGGAAGGAAACTCACAGCCCATCCAGTCCCGCCCCGGCCACGGGCAGGGCCACCTCCCACTGGATCAGGGGCTCCAAGCCCCATCCAGCCTCACCTTGAACACCTCCAGGGATGGGGCAGCCATGGGGCAGACATTTCTTCCAGTGGTCACAGCCACATCTGTGTCCTTGGGCCAATGATTCTCCTGGAGAACCTGGGGTCTGGGATCAGGTCAGGGTCATATTGACCACACAGAAGGTGCAGCGCCTGGTGGCTCCGTGTGGCTTTGTGGGGTGGCAGCGTCAGGTCTCGGTCCCTACAGCAGCCACGCAGAGCAAAGCCTCCCCTCATGGTGTCTGGGGTGTTGGAGTGTATGGTGGGGTCTCCCCTGCCATACTGGGCCAGGTCACTCCTCCTGGGAGAGGGCAGAGCTGTAGAGGCTGTGGAGCTCCTGAATCGCTGTGCTGCTCCCGCAAGCCCCTCTAGCAGGCCTGCTCTTCACATGTGCTGTTGAGTTGGGTTGGGTTGATCTCCAGGGCCCATCTTTTGCGCCTCTCACCTCTGGGGTGTCTCTCTCCAGGAAAGCCCTGCAGCCGGCGTCCAAGGCCAAGCGCCTCTGCAAGACTCATGCCAAGATGTTACGAAGGGTCGTCCTGGGAGTCCTTGTAGTAGGTGAGAACTCTGTAGCTTTGGGCCCTCATCTCTGCATCCCTCTGGCTGCCCTTGCCCCCAACACAGCCACCTGCAGTGGAGGTTGTATCCGCTCTCACCAGCCCCACCACCTGCTCCCTCCTTACCCCACATGAGGGCTACCTGCACCTCACTGTCCTCCCCTCTTCCCACGTCCCCAAAGCATTTGCTCTGCCTCTTCGGCTCACTCTGTGTGCCCCCAGATGGCTGAGGCACTGGGGTGGTGCTCTTTCAGTCCTCCTTGCATGCAGATGGGAGCCTCAGGGGTGGCCAGGGAAGGGCATTTGGAGGAGATGGACCTCCCTGCTGGCCCCAGCTAGCGCTATGAATCTGTGGCCTGGCGTTACTGACCCCCAGTGCGTCTTCTCCAGCCTACCTGTGCTACTTCATTGCTGCCTGCTGGCTCAACTTCCAGCGAGCCCTTGCCTTGGTTGTCATGACTGCCGTAGTCGTCTTCTTCATCTGCTGGAGCCTCTTCAAGAAGCACTGTGGGGCAAAGGTGTTGCTGCTCCTCAGCCCAGTTTGGAAATGCTTCCGCAAGTCCTGGCCGTGGCTGAAATGGTGAGTCAGGAAACATCTTTCTGCCCTTCCTCAGGAGCATTATGGCCTTTCACACCCCTCGTGTGTTTGTGTTTCTTCAGACACGTGGACCTTACAGTTGCATCTCCCGCACAGTAAGCTCCTGCCCTTCCTGAGCTGCTCCCCACGAGAACATCCTCTCCATAACTGTCTGCCTGGGGTTTCTCTTGCAGGATGCTGTGGGTGGCTATTCTAGGAGGCCTGATCACGTGGCTGGTTTTGGACACCTCCAGGAACCCAGAGCAGCTCATCTCGTTAGCCGGCTTCTGCGTTTTGGTGCTGTTCCTGTTTGCCTGCTCCAAGCACCACGGTGCAGTACGTGTTTCAAGTGTGGCTTGGCCACCGGTCTCCTTGCAGGAGGTGGCTACTTTCCCTCCGGAGGTGCTTCCGTCCCACGAGCATCTCCTGATGGCTCGTCCCGGGAGCTCCTGAAGGACCGCGTTCTGCTCTTGGCCCCCAGGTGTCCTGGAGAGCAGTGTTCTGGGGTGTTGGCCTGCAGTTCCTCTTTGGGCTCTTTGTCCTCCGAACAACCCCTGGCATGCAGGCATTCCAGTGGCTCGGGGACCAGGTCCAGGTACTGCATCTGCTCTCCCCATCCCCTGCTTGCACCCTCCGCGGAGACCTCTGTGGGATCAGCAAGGACAGCAGAGGGTGGCGTGGGGCAGAGGAGCTGCAGGGCCTGCGCCTCAGGAAGGTGTCTGTCTGGGACTGGAGAAAGGACAGCTCTTTCCTGGTCTTCTGCAGCAGCCTGGACCCTTCAGTGCGGTCTCCTTGTGGGCTGGAGGAGCACCCACAGGTGCCCCAGCTTAGGTTTCAGAGGGTTGTTCTCTGGTGGGGCTGGAGGTGAAGTGACAGGGAAAGAACTACTGGAGATACCTGTCTGATCGCAGAACTTCCCCTCTCGCAGTTCTTCCTGGGCTACACCACAGCAGGCTCCAGCTTCGTCTTTGGGAACACGCTCATTGAAGAAGTCTTTGCCTTCCAGGTCAGCTTTGGGGAATGGGGTAACACAAGGGGAGGCAGAACCTGGTTTTCTTCTGGTCTGGCTGAGTCCCGGAGAGCATGGAGATAAATGCAGGGGGGTTCTCTGCGGCAGAGCTCAGCCAGCTCAAGGGTGGGTCTCCCTGAGCTTCATACCCACTCATGGACCTCCTCAGTGTCGTGAGGGATCATAGAATTGTGGAATTAATGTTGGAAAAACCCTCTAAGATAATTCGATCCAACCACCAGCCAACCCCCCTTATTGCTGAGCAAACCCTGTCCCCAAGTGCCACAGCCACACGCTCTGTGAACCCCTCAGGGATGGGGACTGCACTCCTGCCCTGGGCAGCCTCAGCCAGGGCTTCCCCACCAATTTGTCCCTGTCCCTCCTGCCGGCCTGGCCCAGTGCTGTGGCTCCCCAACAGCACTGGGCGGCTACCAGCCTCGCCGTGCCCGGCTCATGGGGCAGAAGGGCTTGGTCCCCAGGTGTGCGCAGATGTGTTGCTGGGCTCTCCTTTAACCCCGTGCCCTGGTGCCTCTCCTGCAGACTCTGCCCATCGTTATTTTCTTCAGCTGTGTCATGTCCATCCTCTACTACCTTGGCGCCATGCAATGGCTCATCATCAAGGTAGGACGTTCCACCCAGCTCTGGAATGTTGCTGGAAGGGGAAGAACCTGGTGGGTTCTCTGACTGCTGAGGGATGTCCCAAGGGTGTCAACGTGGTGCTAATCTGGGGTGACGCGTCCTGCTTAAAAGCATCAACACGGCCTCCTCTTCTTTGCACACCCTCCTGAGAAATTCGAGCCCTGGAGCTGGTGTTGCTGCCCTGTCTGTGAGCACTTCCTAGGATGTGAGGGCCCAACGGTGCCCTGCTCCATGGAGGCTGAGTGCCAGGAGCCTTTGGGAACCTGATGGTCTTGTCTTTCCCCAGATCTCCTGGCTGCTTCAGGTCTCCTTGGGCACCACTCCCACTGAGACCCTGAGCGTGGCAGGGAACATCTTTGTGGGACAGGTAAGGTCCTGGGCAGGTGATCCAGCTCCTCAGCCCTTGCAGCTGAGCCTGCCCTGGGAGGAATCTTCCCTTCCCAGGAGACCCGTGGCTCCGTGTGTCCCTGTCTCATGGACAACAGGGTTTTCTCTCTGACAGACTGAAGCCCCACTGCTCATCCGCCCGTACCTTGCAGACATGACCCGTTCAGAAATCCACGCGGTGATGACCGGTGGCTTTGCCACCATTGCAGGCAGCGTGATGGGTGCCTACATATCCTTTGGGGTAAGTGTGCGCCACGTGCTCCTCACCACGGGGTCCTGGCATGCAAGAGCTGCCCTGGCCTGGGAGATGCATCCTCTGGTTCCTCAGCATCTCAGACCTGGACACAATGTCCAGATGTGGCCTCCGTAACGGCGAATAAACTCCCCTCGACCTGCTGCCAGCGCTCATGCTATTTAAACATTAATTAGCCTCTTTAAACGAGGAGCCAGGGGTGGAAGGTCAGAGAAATGAGACGTTGCCACTCCGCGGGCAGGGGAAGGGTGAGACCGGGAGCTCGGCTCTTCGTCAGCTGGGAGAAGTTCACAACGTTGCACAACCTCTTGGTCTGATACGGATCAAAAGGGACAAGGGAGGGACAGGTTAACAGGACAGGGTAACGGGGCAGGTTAACATCCCCGAGGCCTGGATCACTGGAGCTCCAGCGATGCCTCCATCCAGATCACAGACTGTCCTGAGCTGCAGGGACTCACAAGGACCGTCGAGTCCGACTCCTGTCCCTGCACAGGGCAGCCCCGATGTTCAAACTGTGGGGCTGAGGTCATTGGCCAAAAGCTTCTGGAATATTGTCAGGCTTGTCACCATGACTGTGTCCCTGGGAGCTACTCCGGTGCTTCACCACCCTCTGGGGAAGAAGCTTCTCCTAACGTCCATCCTAACCCTCATCTGGCATCTTCCTGCCATTCCGAGTCCTCTCATGGGTCACCAGAGAGAAGAGCTTGGTACCTGCTCCCCCTTTTCCCCCTGTGAGGAAGCTGTAGAGCACAATGAGGTCTCCCCTCAGTCTCTTCCCTACACGCCTTGGGCAGCTAAGATGCGTCTGGTTTTCCCACCCTGAGAAACAGAGAGCCCTTAACCCCTCCGAGTGTCACTACCTGAGGTCAACCGTGTCCTGGGACACCCACGCACATGGGGCACAGCCGTGCATGGAGGTGCCTAAGCTGCTGGCCTGTGCGTTGCAGATCGATGCAGCGTCGCTGATCGCAGCCTCGGTGATGGCTGCTCCCTGCGCCCTCGCCATGGCCAAGCTTGTCTACCCCGAAGTGGAAGAGTCCAAGTTCAAGGGCAAAGCGAGCGTCCGCCTCTCCAGAGGGTGAGTGGGAGGAGAGGCTGGCGGAGCAGGGCTGCACGGATCCTACCAGAGCAGGGGAGTTGTGGCAGTGATTCAGGGGCACAAGTGGATGTGGCCCAAGGCTGGGAGAGCCTGTGGTGTGCAGACACCCACGGAGCGAGAGCTGCCCCTGCGGAGAGAGGGTGCCTGTCCACATCAAATCGTAGAATCATAGAATGGATTGAGTCGGAAGGGAGCTCAAAGCCCACTTCCGCCTCCTGCCATGGGCAGGGACACCTCCCACTGGATCAGGCTGCTCAAAGCTCCATCCAACCTGCCTGCGAGAACTATCAGGGATGTGGGAGCCACATCTTCCCTGACTGGGGTCTTTTTCTCTGCAGGGAAGAGCGGAACATCCTGGAAGCTGCGAGCAATGGCGCCGCTGCCTCCATCGGGCTTGTGGCCAACATCGCAGCCAACCTGATTGCCTACTTGGCGGTGCTGGAGTTCATCAATGCTGCGTTGCGCTGGTTTGGGGAGATGGTGGACATCGAGGGGCTCTCCTTCCAGGTATCCCCAAGGGCAGCCCTGTGGGCATCCCCCATCCCTCACCCATCCTACCTTCGCCTGCTGCCTCCCTAGGCTGCCGAGACCCTTGCTGGGTGTTTGGCAGACGCTGGCAGCCGGTGCCCAAGCTGGGGGCTGTGCACGGGGTCAGCTCTGAGCCGCTCCCTTCCGGGATGCTTTTCCCAGGTGATCTGCTCCTACGTCCTCATGCCCTTGGCCTTCCTCATGGGGGCAGACTGGGCAGACTCGCCGCTGGTGGCCGAGCTCTTGGGGGTCAAGATCTTCCTGAATGAGTTTGTGGCGTACGAGCGGCTGGCCACGTACAAGAAGAACCGTCTGTCGGGGCTGCCGGAGTGGGACGGGAGCCGGAAGCAGTGGATCTCTGTGAGGGACACCTACCACCCTGCCAGGAGAACAGGGCAGGGGATGGGGGGTGGGCCCACAGTGGCATGGGGGGGCACCTATGGCCAACTAGACCTGGATGTCCACTCACAGCTGGGAGGGAGGTCATCCTGAAGGGACTAGTGAGGCCCTGTCTCCTGTTCCTTGGTGGGGCAGGCTCCAGGGCCTTCCGTTCCCCAGCCCCGCCTCACCTGGGGCAGGCCGCCCCCACCTGCGTTCCCCCTCACAAAAATAGCCGAAGGGGGAAGGATTGGGTGGAGAACTTGTCTCCATCGCGTCTGCCTGGGTTGGGAGCTACAATGGGGTGTCGTGGGGCTGATCCTGGGCTGAGGCCACCACCCCACTGTGCTCTCCAGGAACGAGCAGAGAGCATTGCCACCTTCGCCCTCTGTGGATTCGCCAACCTCAGCTCCATCGGGATCATGCTCGGAGGCCTGTGTGAGTGTGACCAACGTTCCCGGTGCCTGGCACAGCACAGGGGGTTCCTGGTCGGGGACCGGGAACCGGGAACTCAGCTGGCGCAGGAGGAATTTCCAGCCCAGGAGCTGTCGTGCTCTGTCCCTGCCACACGCAGATCATAAACAGGATTTGCATGTGGTGATAACGGATGATTTTGTGCCCATGGCACACGTGTGTCCTGCCGGCCCAGGTGCCACCCAGCCACAGGGCAAAGAGCAGAGGCTGTGGTGTGGGCAGCACCGTGGGCTGGGGCTGAGCCCCCGTGGGTGTCAGGTGGGTGCGGTGTCCTGCTCACACACCAGACCGCGAGCTGGCAGCTGCCCGGGATCCCCATGTCCCTCAGCCACCCGGCAGAGGCTGCTGGGGACCTGGCACACGTCCCTGTCACAGCCCAGATGACTCTCCCCAGTCTCTGCTTTGCCCCCGCAGCCTCCATGGTTCCCCAGCGCAAGGGTGACTTGGCCTCTGTGGTGCTGCGAGCCCTGCTCACCGGCATCTGCGTCTCCCTGCTCAACGCCTGCCTGGCAGGTAGGACCCTGCCCATGGCCAGCGCGGCCAGGAAGAACCGGGAGGGACAGGCAAAGGGCTGAAGACCCCAATAAACACAAGTGCAGGGATGGAGAAGTCCTGGCTGAGGCTGCCCAGGGCAGGGGTGGGGTCCCTGTCCCTGGAGGGTTTCACAAAGCGTGTGGCTGTGGCACCTGGGGACAGGGTTCAGTTGGCACCAGAGGGATGGTTGGGCTGGAAGAGCTGAGAGGGCTTTTCCAACCTCAGTGATTCCATGATTCCGCGATGGGAATGGCTGGTCTGTCTTCCTCACGGCTTTGCCAGGACCTCCAAGCCCTCTTCTTTCCCACCCTGCCTTGGCCAGGGGTTACCCAAGCCAAACAGCTTCACTGGAGCCCATCGTCCTCATCTGGGCTGGGATCAGGACATCTGGGGCACTGCAAGGGGAGGATTTTCAAACAAGCAAACGTGAAGTACAGAAATTGGAACAGGTTGCCCAGAGCAGGGGTGGCTGCCCCGTCCCTGGAGGGGTTCAGGGCTGGGTTGGATGGGGCTTGGAGCCCCTGATCCAGTGTGAGTTGTCCCTGCCCATGGCAGGAGTGGCACTGGATGGGCTTTGAGATCCCTTCCCATCCAAGCTGTTCCAGGATTCTGTGATTTGCAGTCATGCTCAGGGGATGGGATTTGTAGGCACAGTCCGTCTGTAAGTCCAACCGGAAGACTTTGTCCCTCAGGTCTCCTCCACGTGCCGACAGAGGTGGGCGACTGCGTGACCTTCCTTAGCACCACCAACCTCAGCTCCACCAGCTACACCACGTACAGGTGCTGCCAGCAGCTCTTTGCCAGGTGAGCGTGTGTCCCAGCACCTCATGGTCCTACTCAAGAACCCAGGTGGTGGGGCAGCAGCTCCCCCTGACCACGGCTTCTCCCCTTCCAGCACGGTGCTGGAGAACGGGACACTGTCCTTCATGGGAGCCTGGGCTGGCCTGGAGGAGAGCGTGCGGTGCCTGACCCAGTGCTGCAGGCGCTACAACCACACGTCCTGCCTGCCGACAGCCTAGGATGGCGCAGGGAGCTGCCTGCTCCAGCAACGGGGACCTGATCCTGCAGGTAGAAGCCTCGTCAGAGCCCGGTGATGATGGACAGCCCTGTGCACCTTGCAAACAGCTCACTTTGATGCTGCTCCTCACAGACCCAAAGGAACTGCTCACAAATAAATGATGGCAATGCCACCCCCGGCCCGTGCTGGCCCCCGGCCGCTGGCCCAAGCAGCGTGAAGCGCTTTGCTCATGGTCTGCGGTCGCTGCAGCTCTCGCTAGCCAAGCCTCTGCCAGGGGCCTCCCTCAGGCCCTGGCCACCCCCTCAGGGTGCAGACAAGGGTGACGCCGATGCTTGAAGACGTTCCCATCCCCGAACACGAAGCTGCCCCATCCTGCCACTTGCGTGGGCATCTTTTCCTTGGAGACCGCGGCACCCGGAACAGGCCAGTCCTTCTCGCTTTATTGCACTCGGGAGCACCTTTGCACCAACACAGCCACGTTACGTCCATCGTTATTTTCCAATGACCCGACAATGAAGCACCAGGCTGCCAGAGCGTGCCGCGCTCCCAGGCTCTTCCCTCCTCTGCCAGGCTGCTCGGAGCCATCGTTCTGGACAGTGGCGTTGCTGGCGCCCAGCTCTCTCTCCCTGCTGTGTGGGAGATGAAGCCGGCAGCGCTGGGGCCTCTCGAGAAGCCTTGCTGCCCCTTGCCCTGCTCTGCCAGCGGCTGCACAGCTCAGTGAGCCAGCGGGCACGAGGGAGGCTGCGCCGCAGGGCACTTTACGTCCCAGCGGGAGCCTCCCTGCCTGCCCGTCGCTGCCTCCCAGAGCATGGGAGCTGCTGGGGGGCAAGGAGCAGCGATTCCTGCCGGCCAGGCACCCACCTGGGCCACGGCCGTGCCTGGCGGGGAGGTGAGGTGTCCTCTTTGCCCCGTTCCCGGGTGCCCTGTGTGAGGTAGAGCATCCTTACCCATAGCAGCACTATCTGCCCGGGCAGGGCTTGGGGGGGGGGGGTTCAACCTGAGCTGCAGAGGAGGATGGGAGTGCGAAGATCCCATCACCGTGCAGCCGCTGGGCCCAGTGCCGGCGCCCCAGAGTCCCACAGGAGAGCGGGAACCGCTCAGCCCCTCTGCGGGACAGCCCGGCAGGCTGGGGCTCACGGGACCACCTGGCTGGGGTGAGGGTCGGAGCACTGGGATGGTGGCTTTATGGAGGGCACAAGGAGGGATGTGAGGTGCTGAGAGGCAGGAGGGCAGCCCAGACTCCCCTCCTGCTCGGGGAAGCCAGGCAGGGAGCACAACGCCCGCAGAGCCTGGAGCAGGGTCGCTGGCTTTTCCTTAGGAAGGCAAAGGGAGAGTGGAGAGAGCCCGTGTGCAGTGGGGTGCACCTCAGGAAGAGGTAATGGCTGCGGCCTCCCCAGGACCCCAGCCGAGCTGCTCACACTTAGCACACACCACACACTGCAGGAGCCACGGGCCGGGCTGGAAGCCAAAGGGGGAACAGCAGCCACCGCTGGGCTCTCTCCGGTGCCAGCCACGCGCTGCCCCCAGGCTGGCTCTGCCGTGTGAGGTCCCTGGCTACTGCGCGTGGCCAGACCTGCCGCTCTCTCCTGAGCCGGGCTTAGAGGCTGCCGGGGCCTCCCCTGTTTCGGGGGCTCTTCGGGAGCTCTTGGGGCTCACGGCAGGCTTGCGGACGCTCTGGGGACTTGCCAGTCCCTTCTTCTGGAGCTGTGGGCTGGACTGGGCAGATTTTCTGCCCATGGAGGGGCTCTTGGAGCTCTTGGGCTTGGTGAGCTCCAGCATCTTGAGGCCCAGGATGCTGCAGTACCGGTTACACTGGTGAGCGGCCGGGAACTGCTCCAGCAGGGAGGGGAAGCAGCTTTCCTTCAGCCCTTGGAACCTGCAACAGAGCCATCCTCAGCCCCTGCTTTGCACCAGGAGAGGTCCTGACGCAGCAGGGAGCCGAGGATGGAGCCTGCCGGTGCTCACCGCTCCTGCCCTTCACTGAGTGCCAGGGTCGGGGATGGCCACGGCCACCCAGCGCTAGCAGCTCGGGGTCACTCACCCTTTCAGGTTGGTAGCGATCCGTACGTTGGTCATCTTCCAGCCCACCCCTGCAGCACAGAGGAAAGACAAGAGCAGGAAACACACTGAGGGGCTGAAGCGCACCTGGAGAAGGGAACGGAGCTGGGAAGGGTCTGGGACCCAGGGATTGGGAGAGCGACCGAGGCCCTGGGGGCGTTTAGCCTGGAGAAGAGGGGATGAGGGGAGACCTCATTGCTCTCTGCAGCTCCTGGAAAGGAGGGTGGAGGGAGGTGGGCGCTGCTCCCAAGAAACAAGGGATGGCACCAGAGGACACGACCTCAGGTTATGGCAGGGGGAAGAGAGATGGGACGGTGAGAAATAATTCTTTATGGAAAGAGCAGCGAAGCCCTGGCTGAGGCTGCCCAGGACAGGGGTGCAGTCCCTGTCCCTGAGGGGTTCACAAAGCGTGTGGCCTTGGCACTTGGGGACAGGGTTCAGTCGGCACAGGGCAGGCTGGGCTGGATGGGCCGAGGGGGCTTTTCCAACCTCTATGATTCTATGGAAGGAGCACAACCAGTCCCTGCCCAGGCAGAGGTGCCAAGGGCAGGTCACCCCCCGGGATCTGGGCTCTGTGGCACTTGGGAAACCAGACGGGAGGGCAAGGCTGGGGCTTTTTTTCTTCCTTTCGGAGGCCAGAGGGTGGTGAGAGGCCATGGGAATCAGATGGGAGACTCCTCTACCTTCCATGTCAGTCACGAGGATGTTTCCGTTTGTCCACTGGTAGACCCAGTGCTGGAAGGTGCAGCATTTGAGCACGATCTCCGAGGTGCCTCGTGCCACCAAGGTGCCGTCTCTCTCGGTGACGCAGTACTGCTCGCAGGGCCCACCCAGGTCCTCCTCCATCGTGGCATAAGGGATGTTGTTGGCTGGGCGGTAAATCAGGTACAGAGGAATTATCCTGCGTGGGAGCAGATCACAGCATCGTAGAATTGTTTGGGTTGGGAAGGACCTTAAAGATCACCCGTTTCCAACCCACCTGCAATGGGCAGAGACGCCTCCCACCCGAGCAGGCTGCCCAAGGCCCACCCAACCTGGCCATGAGCACCTCCAGGGATGGGGCAAGCACCAGCCAGAAAGCTCTCTCAAGCAGAGAGTCACACTACGGTTACCAACCCTTTCCCTTCTGTTTGAGGGAAGAAGAAGAGTGCTCTGCCCTTTGGGATCTCCCCAGCACCTGTGAGGAACCCATTCACCATGCCCCGGGATGCTCTGCTGGGCGTGTGAACGTGGGGCTGCACCACTTGACTTACTCAGGCACCGCTCCAAAGTCTGGGACGGCTCGTGCCTCTGCAGCAAAGATCTTGCAGTACTCGCGGCTGGAGTTCTGGATTTTACATTCCTGGGGGACAGAGAATCATAGAATCATGGAATGGTTTGGGCTGGAAGGGGCCTCCAAACCCATCCAGTCCCACTCCTGCCATGGACAGGGACACCTCCCACGGGATCAGGGGCTCCAAGCCCCATCCAGCCTGACCTTGAACCCCTCCAGGGATGGAGCAGCCACCCCTGCTCTGGGCAGCCTAAGCCAGGGCCTCCCCAGCCTCATCGTGAAGAATTTCTTCCTAATGTCTTATCTAAGTCTTCCTGTTACAATTTAAAGCCATTCCCCCTCATCCTCTCACTCCAAGCCTTTGTGAAAAAAAAAAAACAAAACAAAACAAAAACCAAACCCAAACCCCAAACAAACAAAAAACCCTCCCCAGCTTTCCTGGAGCCCCTTTCAGCCCTGGAAGCTGCTCTAAGTTCTCCCTTCTCTTCTCCAGGCTGAACAGCCCCAACTCTCCAGCCTGTCCTTGTACGAGAGGTGTCTCCGTGGCCTCTGGACCTCTTCCAACAGATCCGTGCCCTTCTTATCTTGGTGATTCCAGAACTGGACACAGGACTCCAGGTGAGGAGTAGACGTGCAAAGGGAAGAGTCAGGTACTAGTCTTGCCTCGGCCCAGTGCCCCCCTGGGCCCCCTCTCCTGGCCAAGCGTCCCCTGGGAACACTGCCAGTTGTCCCCCTGTCCTGGCGGCCAAAGGATAAATGACCAGAAATGTCTGAGCAGCTCCACATTGCTCAGATTAAAGAGCTGAAGCCAACAATAACAAAGACATTGCCCACCCCCTGGGACGTGGCTTGACCCGTCCAGAGCATTCAAAAAGTGGAAGGACAGAAAGTGGGCACTGAGTGTGACACAGAAGGGAAGGTGTGGGGACAAGCCCAGGATGCCCCACGGGGATGCTCACCTGGATGGTGATATCGTAGTTCTTCTCGATGAGGCTGTTCTCATTCTTGGTCCCAAAAGCAATGAAATTGTGCACTTTGATGATGCAGGTGTGGCCAGACTCGAAGACGGGCTCCAGGCCGTAGATGGCTCTGGCGCGGCAGGCTTTGCGCAGGAAACTGGCTCCCACTTCCACGTCCTCGCTCACCACGCGCCCAAAGAGCTTATCCCCCCAGTAGCCTGCGTCAGCCAAACCCTTTGCGAACACCATGGGCGTCATCTCGATCTCCTCTCCAACTGGCAGAGGGAAGAGCTCGTGAGGGGCTGCAGCGTGGGCTCGTCCCGCCCCACGGCAGAGCTGTCTGCCCCTCATGCAGAAGTAGCAGCTTTTGGTGCGTGGCCCTTACCTTCCATCTCTTCCCGCAGGATGAATCCTGACAGCACTGGAGGAGACGGAAAGCAGAGAGGCGTCAAGGTCCTGCCAGCATCCCAACCTGCCCCACGCACCTCCACGCCGAGGGACGCCAAGGAGGAGAGCGCGAGTCGCTCCTAAACGAGCAGGTGGAGGCAGAGGCACCTCGCGGGGGTCGTGTTATGGGGCGAGTGAGGCTCCCCCTCCACCAAGCCCTCTCCGCGGTTACACACGGCACACGCGAGTGAGGGCTTCTCACCTTCTGGGCTGAGCTGGAAATCGGTGGAGTCGGTGCCGTACTCGTTGCTGATCACGCAGCGGTAGGCCCCGCAGTCCTTCTGGGACGCCTGCACGACAGCCAGCGCTGCCTGGCCCTCGTCTCCAGCGCTGGAAGACACGGGAGCGCAGCCTCAGCCCCACGTGACGCTCACAGGAGCTCATGGACACTGCGCCGCCCTCGGAGGGCTGGAAAGGCAGCCACCCCCTGGGCATCCCAGCTACTCCCCTGGCACCTCATGGCACCTGGAGTCCTGCTCTGGAATTTGTCCTCATTCGTGCTCCAGGCAAGTCCTGCAGACTACAGGAGGTCCTTGCCTCTGCGTGTGGCTGGGTCAGGGCTGTGCAGACCCGCGTCGGTCTGGGATGCCCGGAAGCCAAACAGCCACGGAGGTGGCCACCTTCCTTTTCAGCTGGTCACGACTGAGGGCAGGCACCACTCCCCACCGTGCAGCTCGTCCCTCTCCAAGGGACTGGCCCAGCCTGGGCTCCGTTCCAGCCCAGTTTTGCTGCTCCCACCCAGCTCTCTAGCTCTGAGACGGCCTCAGCACCTTCCTCGCACTCCCCTGAGGTTCGGGTTCAGCTCCTGCCCTCCTCAAGAGCTACCTAAAGCATCAGCCCCTCAGCCAGGCTCCAGATGGAGCATCGGGATAAATTCAGCAGCAATTCCCTATCTCCGGGTGATCCCACTGAGAAGATAAATTGACGACCAACCACACCGTGCAGTGAGCTTCCCGCACAGCCTTAAGAGAGGGCACCCCACAAAGGCAATTGCTGGGTTTAGCCCTGGGCTACGCACAAGGACTACACGGAACGGAGCTGGTGGTTACCTCCTCTGGGCTTCTGCTACGGGGACCTCGTCCTTGTACCACGTCAGCTTCGAATCGCTCAGAATGTTGAAGAACTGGCACCAGAGTTTCAGGTTTCCTGAGGCATCGGAGAATTGTTCTGCCCTGATCTTACGGATCACCTGCGGAGCTGAGGACAAGGCGCAAAGAGGTGGGTGGTGAGACACACACACAGTGCTGGACGGGCCAGCTGGCCCCAGCGCTGCTGCTCGGGACATCGGTGGTGGGTACCACGTGTCTGTCAGCACAGGCTGCGATGACATCGCCTTCCAGGGAGGGTCCCAGTTTTCCACTCGGAGAAATATGGTTGGGTACAAGCAATACAAATTCATTCAACGGTGCAGTTCTGAGGGGGATTGGACAGAGGCAATGGGGAAAACCACTATGGAATGGTGGAGGAAACAATTACCTACTGGGGATGTATCAAGGGGGTCCTTACTCGTGCAGGAGGGATGATTCTCAGGGTGTCCTCTGGCTCCTGCAAGCTCTTCACACTAGGATGACGCCTTTTCTAGTTTAATGCCACCAGGGATCGAATTAGCATTGATCATGGAGATAAAAAGGGAGTGTGCAACCTGCTGATACTCACCGTGAGGCCTGGTGAGGACCTGGGCACACAGACCAAGAACGGGAGGATTACACGTTTATATATTTGCTGTGAGGGAGGAGAGGCCCTGGCCCAGGTTGCCCAGAGCAGGGGTGGCTGCCCCATCCCTGGAGGGGTTCCAGGCCAGGCTGGATGGGGCTGGGAGCAACCTGATCTGCTTAAAGATGTCCCTGCTCCTACGAGGTGGTTGAACTGGATGATCTGTAAAGGTCCCTTCCAACCCGACCCCTTCCATGAGTCTCTGATTCCTTTGGTCAGGGGGTCCAGGCCGTGGACGCAGCCGTCTCGGTGCTGCCGCCTCTTGTGTTCCTCCACCCTCCCTGCATTCTGGAAGAAGCTTGGGGCAGCTTTTGGTTTTCCCAAGGGCGATGCTGAAATCCCTGCGAATGCAGCGCTCAGGCGACCCCAGCTGCCCCCACCAGCCGCTGGCTCGGCTGCCTTTGAATCATAGAATCATAGAACAACCAGGTTGGAAGAGACCCATCGGATCTTCTAGTCCAACCATTCCTATCAAACACTAAGCCAAGTCCCTCAAGACCTCATCCACCCGTCCCTTAAACCCCTCCTGGGAAGGTGACTCAACCTCCTCCCTGGGCAGCCTATTCCAATGCCCAATGACCCTTTGTGTGAAAAACTTCCTCCTAATCTCCAGCCTGAACCTCCCCTGGCGGAGGAGGAAAGCAACAAGGAAATGTGCTTCATGGGAGTTAGCTCTTCCCTTACCTTTAAAAGGGTTGTTTGCTTTCTTAGACTCTCCTGCCTGTGCTTCTGACTTAGTGTCTTCAGGGACCTCATGGTCGCCGCTGCTGTCATCCATGGGCTCCTCATACAGCTTCGGAACCTCCAAGGTGTCCATCTTCCTCGTGAGGGTTGGTGAGCGCTGCTCTGCGGGAGAGGATGGAGCCAGGGTGGGCGACTGCAAGAGGGCTGCACTCTTCCTGGGCTGCCGTGGAGAAACAGCAGGACTTCTGGCATGCCCCGGGCTCTCCGGCATCACCTCTTCTTCCTCCCCCGCTGGCTTGGGTTTTGGCAGGTATATCTTGCGGCGAGCGCCGGACGCCAGCTCCTCCGGCGTGGCACAAGGCAGCACCGCGGGGGCATCGCTGGGGCTCTGGTGTTCAGGGCTGGCTGGAGGCTCCTGGTGAGAGGGCTGCCCTGCTCCCGCGGCGGTGACGCTGCCCACCACGATGGAGGGCACGGGGAGCTGGGGCGGCCCCTCGGCCTCGGCAGCCGGCCGGCTGCGTCTCTTGGGTGGCACCGGGCGGCAAGCCAGCATCTCCTGGCTGGTAACGAACTCCTCGTGAATCATGCCCGTGATCCGCCTGGACGTCCTGGGGGTCAGAGGCAAGTTCTCTGCTGTCTGGAAGAGCTGGTTGTTCTGTACCTTCTCCAGGACCCTCCTTGAGGTGCGGGGGCTGAGGCCCGCGATGCCGATTGCTGGGAGCGGCGACTCCTCTGCCGCAGATTGCTCCTCGGCCCTGGGCTCGTCGTCTCCTTTCGTGGTGTCCTTGCCACCATCTGACATCTTCAAAAGCAGCAGCAGGTAGTTCTTCAAGGAGGAAACGAGGTTCTTGTGCTGCATCTTCTCCTCCAAAGACATCTCCGGAGGTCTCTCGGGGCTGGGCAGGACCACTGGGACTACTGGCTGAACCTCAGCACCTCCTTCCAAGGAGCCTGAAGGTGCTGCCGGTTGCTGGCACGGAACTGTGGTGGTTTGCTCGCCTCCTGCCTGCCCTTGAGGTTCCGCGGGCACTGCTTTGGGACTGTCCTCCCCTAACGTGCTGGCTGAAAACTCCTTTTGTTGGGGAAATCCAGCTGCCTCTTGGATTTCCATTTCCCTACCAACAGGAGAGAGCAGCTGGACTCCAGACGGGACCTCCCTCGCTCCAGGCACAACCTCCCTTTCTCCACATGGGACTTGCCTCACTCCAGGCACAACCTCCCTTTCTCCACATGGGACCTGCCTCACTCCAGGCACAACCTCCCTTTCTCCACATGGGACCTGCCTCACTCCAGGCACAACCTCCCTTTCTCCACATGGGACTTGCCTCACTCCAGGCACAACCTCCCTTTCTCCACATGGGACTTGCCTCACTCCAGGCACAACCTCCCTTTCTCCACATGGGACTTGCCTCACTCCAGGCACAACCTCCCTTTCTCCACATGGGACTTGCCTCACTCCAGACACAACCTCCCTTTCTCCACATGGGACCTGCCTTGCTCCAGATTCAACCTCCCTTTCTCTACATGGGACTTGCCTCACTCCAGACACAACCTCCCTTTCTCTACATGGGACCTGCCTCGCTCCAGATTCAACCTCCCTTTCTCTACATGGGACTTGCCTCACTCCAAGCACAACCTCCCTTTCTCCAGATGGGACCTCCCTCGCTCCAGACTCGACCTCTCTTTCTCCACATGGAACCTCTTTTGCTCCAGGCCGGACCTCTCTTGCTTTAGATGAAACCTCACTTACTCCAGACGGGCCCTTTCCTGCTGTGGGCTCCATCCCCGGGGTGCTGGGAGCTGGGAGCTGTGCCTCCTGCACCACCGTCTTTGCCACAGGAGCAGGAAGCAGCTCTTCCTCGGCGACTCCAACCGAAGCAGGAGCTGGCGTTTCAGTCTCCTGCTGCCCCAGAGGTGTCCATCCCAGCTCCCCAGGCGCAGTCCCAAGAGGTGGCTCCTTGGCTCCGCTCCCTCCTGCCTCTGCACCAGGATGGCTCCCAGATGGCTCTGTTCCTGCCTCCTTTCTCTCCTCGTCCTTCGCTCCCGTCTCATATGGGATTTGCTCAAAAGGAGCATTTTCTGCAGGCTCCGGAGGACTTGACTTCTTTAGCAATGTCTTCTCCTCACCTTGGCTCTTCTCTTCCTGAGCTGACAGCAACCCTTGCTGGGTCTCAAGAGCGTGGGAGTGTCCCCCTGGCTGCTTCCCGGAGAGACGATGCTCTTTGCTGGGCTGCACGTGGCCTGGAGAAGGTGCTGGTGGCTTAGGTGGCTCCTGCGGCCTCAGCCGAGGGTTTGTCCTTTTCCCAGCCCCCCTGCTCTCCTGGCAGACGGGCTTCTCCTTCCTCAGCTCCTCTGTCTTGGTGCCTTGCTGACCACTCTCCCCAGCCGCGTGGGGCACCGGGTGTTTCAGTCCACGAGTCGCCTGTTCCGCTGCTGCTGTGACCTGGGCACAAAGACAAAACAGAACTTCAGCATCATTTTACTGCCTGGCTCAGTCGGCGGTGCTCGTGTCCATCTGTCCCACGAGGAACCCCCCCAGCTCCTGCCTGAATCCTGACTATTGACCTGGTGCCACGGACACTCGCTCAACCAGGGCCGCCTGGCTTCACCATCAGCCTGAGGTAGGGATCCCACAGCTCCTGTCATGCTGCACAAAATGATTTTGCTTTTAATCCAGCTTAGAATCATGGAAACACTCAGTGGTTTGGGTTGGAAGGGAACCTCACAGCCCATCTAGTTCCACTCCTGCCATGAGCAGGGACACCTCCCACGGGATCAGATGCTCCAAGCCCCATCCAAGCTGCCCTTGAAGCCCTCCAGGGATGGGGCAGCCACCCCTGCTCTGGGCAACCTGGGCCAGGGCCTCCTCACTCTCACAGCAAAACATTTCTCCCTAAGATCTCATCTCAATCCCACAGCTCCACGTCCTCCCTGTGCTGAGGACTCCAGAGCTGGACGCAGGCTCCAGGTGGGTCTCCCAGAGCAGAGCAGAGGGGCAGGATCCCCTCCCTCCCTGCTGGTCCCACAGCTCCGGGTGCAGCCCAGGACACAGGTGGTTTCAGGGCTGTGAACACATATTCCAGCTCGTGTTGAGCTTCTCTCCCAGCACCCCATGTACTTCTCCCCAGCGCTGCTCCCAATCCATTCCTTGCCCAGCCTGGATTTGTGTGTGGGATTTCTCCGACCCAAGTGTAGGACCTTGCAGTGTCCCCTGTTGATCTCCTTGAGGCTCACACAGCCCCAGCTCTCCAGCCCATCCAGGTCCTTCTGGATCTGTCCCTCCAGCCTGTCTCCCACACCACACGACTTGGTGTAATCAGTAAATCGGCTGAGGCTGCCCTCAGTCCCACTGTCCATGTCTGCGGCAAAGAGCTTAAACAACATCGTCTCCCTTTCAGTGCCTCGGCTGTGCACGAAGAGGCAGGACATCTCCCTCTCCAAAACGTGCAGTGGGTTTTATTTCACTCTTGCCCCCACAGCGCCCTGGGAGCAGCACAGCTTTCCCATTTTCCCGGCCTTTGCCAAGCCCTTGTGTGACTTCCCTGCTCCCTTTTAGGACTCGGTGCTCCCCGCGCCTCTCCCTGCGGCCTCCGCTGCAAGCCGTGCGATGGACGCGGCCCACACCATCTGGGTGAGGCCACTCCAGTGATTTACAGCGAAACCGGACACTGTGACGTGATCTGCACCATCTGACCTCCCTGTTTCTTTGACATTCAGGAAGATCAAATGTTTCCGACTGCGGCTGCACAGCAGCAGATGCTTCCACAAGCTGAGATGGCTGAGCCTTAGCCTGAGGAAACCCGGACGAGACTCCAGCCAAGGGGCTGCAGCAAAAGCAGCTTGGCCAGAGTGTTAAAGAAGGTCATTCGCCCACTCTGCTCTTGTGAGACCCCACTTGGGGTCCTGCGTCCACTTCTGGAATCCCCAGTGCGAGAAGGACATGGAACTCTTGGAATGGGTCTAGAGGAGGCCACGGAGATGATCCCAGGGCCAGAGCACCTCTTATATGAGGACAGGCTGGGAGAGCTGGGGCTGTTCAGCTTGGAAAAGAGAAGGCAGACCTTAGAGCATCTTCCAGTACTGAAAGGGGCTCCAGGAAAGCTGGGGAGAGACTTTTTTCCAAGGATTTGGAATGACAGGGTGAGAGGGAATGGCTCTAGAGTGGAAGGAGAAAGTTTTAGATGAGACATTAGGAAGAATTTCTTCACAGCAAGGGTGGGGAGGCCCAGGTTGCCCAGAGCAGGGGTGGCTGCCCCATCCCTGAAGAAGTTCAAGGGCAGGTTGGATGGGGCTCGGAGCCCCTGATCCCGTGGGAGGTGATCCAGGGAGCTGGAACTGGATGGGATTTAAGATTCTTTCCAACCCAAACCATTCTGTGATGAAACCACTCTGGGTTTTACCACAGTACTTGTTCTTCACGGCATGGGAAGGGGATGGACAGACCCCAACCCATCTGCAGGGCTGAGCAGTAACAGCACGTGGCGGGGGATGCACAGGGACGTGGGGACGTCTCTTCGGCCGAAGACGACCTGAGGCAAGGGGGAATTTGCTTATCCTTGGTGCCCAAACCAAGGCTGATTCAGAAAAGCTTTCTGAGAGCTTTTTGGGAAAGGATCCTTGCTTCAGGGGAGATTGAGATTGGGCATTAGGGAAAATTTCTTTTTGGTCTCAGGCCCTGGCAGAGGCTGCGCAGGGAGGTGGTGGAGTTGCCTTCCCTGGAGGGGTTCAAAAGGTGGGCGGATGAGGTGCTTGGGGACATGTTTTAGGAGCGAACAGGGACTGGTGGCATAGCTGATCTTAAAGGCCTTTTCCAACCTCACGATTCTATGATTAAGTAATCACAAACCACGCAGACGAGGGGCATGTCAAAGGAATAGGATAAAATCGTCCATTTCAAAGTCAAGCAGGACTGATCATCATCCAGTTTCTTCTCCTCCTCTCTTGCGTGTGGGGATGCTCCCAGCCTGGCTTCCTGCACAGCCCCTCTGCGGGGATTAAATCCGGCTCAAAAGAGAAGTCCTGAGCCCCAGGAAAAGCCTCCTGCCACCACCCTGTCTTGTTTGAGGAAAAGATTAGAAATAGAAAAAGGCAAGGCTGGGATGGGGGCGTGAAAATAACCTCCCGCAGGCTTGAAAGAGCTTGGAAAGAGCTGATCCGGGCACACAAAAGCCTGAGCTCTCTCCTGAAGCCTTCAAAAGAAAATCCAAGCGCTCCCTTTGTCGGCTGGAGGGCCACCAGCTGACAAGTCACAGGTTCCCCTCTGTGAGACAGATAGTGAGAAGGAAAATACCTTGATGGATGTCAAAGGCTGAGGGATGACAGCCCCGCACACCACCACCTCCCACCCCCCTCGGGAGCAGAGAGGCTGAAAGCGAAGGGCTCTGCCCACAGCTCTGGTTTGTGCAGCTTGTGGCTGCTGCTGCTGCTCTGGTTAGGGATGGGTTCTGGGTGCTGGGCGAGGCCAGGACCTTGCTGCTCCTGCAGAACACAGCTCCTACCTATGGCCACAGACACCTGGGAGAGCAGCAGAGGAGGAAAGGTCTAAGTATCAGAAACGGTGTGGCCAGCAGGGCCAGGGAGGTGATTCTCCCTCTGGACTCAGCTCTGGTGAGGCCGCTCCTGGAATCCTGTGTCCAGTTGTGGGCCCCTCAGCACAAGAAGGATGTTGAGGCTCTGGAGAGAGTCCAGAGAAGAGCAACAAAGCTGGGGAAGGGGCTGGAGAACAGGCCCTATGAGGAGCGTCTGAGAGAGCTGGGGGGGTTTATCCTGGAGAAGAGGAGGCTGAGAGGAGACCTCGTTACTCTCTCCAACTACCTGAAAGGAGGTTGTGGAGAGGAGGGAGCTGGGCTCTTCTCCCAAGGGACAGGGGACAGGATGAGAGGGAACGGCCTCAAGCTCCACCAGGGGAGATTTAGGCTGGAGATTAGGAGGAGGTTTTTCCCAGAAAGGGCCATTGGGCACTGGAATAGGCTGCCCAGGGAGGTGGTTGATTCCCCTTCCCTGGAGGTGTTTAAGGGACGGGTGGATGAGGTCTTGAGGGACTTGGTTTAGTGCTTGATAGGAATGGTTGGACTAGAAGATGCGATGGGTCCCTTCCAACCTGGTTGTTCTATGATTCTATGAGTTTTGTATGGAGCCTGGTGGTGTTCGACATCTCTGTTGCAGACACAGCCAGTGGGACTGAGGGCACCCTCAGCACCTCTGCCAGTGACACTGAGCCGTGTGGAGCAGGAGGCAGTGAAGGCTGGGGGTGGATCCAGAGGGACCTGGACAGGCTGGAGAGATAGGACGGTGCAAACCTCATGGAGTTCAACAAGGGCAAGATCGTAGAATCATAGAATCATAGAACAACCAGGTTGGAAGGGGCTCATCGGATCTTCTAGGCAATCCCACACACAAATCCAGACTGGGCAAGGAGTGGATTGGGAGCAGCGCTGGGGAGGAGTACACGGGGTGCTGGGAGAGGAGAAGCTCAACATGAGCTGGAATGTGTGTTCACAGCCCCGAAACCACCCGTGTCCCGGGCTGCACCCAGAGCCGTGGGACCAGCAGGGAGGGAGGGGATTCTGCTCCGCTCTGGGAGACCCACCTGGAGCCTGTGTCCAGCTCTGGAGTCCTCAGCACAGGGAGCACTGGGAGCACCTCCCGTCCAAGTACAGGCTGGGAGAGTTGGGGCTGGATGGCAGGGGTTGGATCTGAGTGAGCTTTAAAGGTCCCTTCCAACCAAAACCATTCCATGATTCTATGACTCACAGATGCTTTTACCGCAGAAGGGGGGAAATTAAATGGGGAAAAAAGCCTCAGGTTGGTGGCTTCCAGTCTAATATTTTCATGGAAAACGCTTCAGGTTAAGTGACGAAAATAGCAGTTGACAAGGATTCAGTGAGGGCCAGGAGCAGGTGCTGCACGGCCACCACCGGGAAACTTCCAACGCAGTTTTTCCAACAGGGAAGAGCCAAAAATCAGCTCAGCTCCATTGTATACACGTTGCACTGTAAACACAACCCCAGGCACTGCCCGGTACCTGGCACGCTGCGCTCATTTGCATGGGGGCTCATTAAACTCCAGCGCCCTTACTAAACCCGACAGATGTCATCAGCCTCGCCGCCTGCCTCACGCAGAAGGCATCGGCCCCGGCTATAAATAGCCCTTCAGCGCTCCCCACTCCACTGCTCTGGAGCCACTTGGGATGAGGTCAGCGTGTGGATCGAGCCGGAGAGCTCACAGAGCACTGAGGGTCAGCGGGAGCCCAGCTGCTCGGCCCCGATGCGCATCGCTCCTCTCCACCCTGGCTGACATCTACCCAGAGATGAGGTGCGAGCACACAGAGTCCAGAAAGCCTTTGCTCCTGCTTGCTTTTGCCAGGGGAGACCGAGGAAGCCTCAGCAGCGGATGCTGGGGGGAATCCACAGCCTCCCAGGGGTGGTGCCACAACACAACTGTGCAGCATGAAGGGTTTCGAAGAACCATGGAGCGGTTTGGGCTGGAAGGGACCTCACAGCCCATCCAGACCCACCTCTGCCACGGGCAGGGACACCTCCCATGGGATCAGGGGCTCCAAGCCCCATCCGGCCTGGCCTTGAACCCCTCCAGGGATGGGGCAGCCACCCCTGCTCTGGGCAACCTGGGCCAGGGTCTCCCTCGTTGTGAAGAATTTCTTCCTAAATTCCAATCTAAATCTTCCTGTTACAACTTAAAGCCATTCCCCCTCATCCTATCCCTGCCCTCCTTGATCAAAGGCCCCTCCCCAGCTTCTCTGCAGCCCCTTTCAGCACTGGAAGCTGCTCTAAGGTCTGCCTTCTCTTCTCCAGCCTGAACGACCCCAACTCTCCAGCCCATCCTCGTGTGGCAGGTGCTGCAGTCACTGTTTTCTCAGTGCGAGTCCTGCTTTCTGTCTCAGTTACCTGTGGGGTGTTGGCTTTGTCTCCCTTGGACTTCTGTGCGTGTTGCTGGCTTCTCTGTCCCTTGGGTGGCACAGATCCCGTCTCCGATCCCTCTGAGGACGGCGGAGCACCCTCTGTCTGTCCACTCACCAGCCCTGGCTGTGGGGCAGCCTTGCTCACGGCCTCTTCCTTGGCTGCCGTCTCCTCCTTCCCTGCTGCCGGCACCGCTTCCTCATCAAAGTACAGCTCCTTCAAGGAAAAGTGCACATTGCCGTTGATTTTATTGTCCTGAGTCCCAGCTTTCCCAGGATGCTTGATTTTTGGACTTTTTTCTTCTTCTTGATCGTTGGCTGCCCTCAGACGCGCATTCCTGCGCACGGGAACAGGGGGGGCAAACCTGGGGTTCGCAGCGGGATTGGCCCTGTCTCGCCCACCCTCTTCTCGCTTGGAAGTTTCCTGCTTTGCCGCTGGAGGAGCCTCCACCTTCTTTTTCTTCTTAGCCGCGGAGTCTTTCGCCGTTGGCTTAGCCGCGAGGTCCTCCACCGTCTCATAGATGTACGCGAGGAAGCTCTTGCCGTTCTCCTCCACGCTCTCCAAAGAGGCGTCTCCGTTGGTGGTCACCTCTGCTTTCAGAGGTGCGATCAGTGTGCTCGGGAAGCCTGGCACCGCGCTCACCGCCTGCTCCTTGGCCTCGGCCTTATCCTCGCGCAGCCTGGGCTGAGAATCGGCCACGTGCACCTTCGCCGCTTCCTCCTTCTCCCACGGAGACGCTCCCGACTGGGCATTCAGATCCCTGGCCAGCCTCCGCTTGCGCTGCAGCCTGTCTGGGCTCATTCCCTGCAGCTTCTCCACCTCCACGTTCTCCTTCCCGCGTTTCTTGCCCTGTTCTATCTCTCGCAGCTTCTCTTCAGCTTTCCTCTTAATTTTGTCGAACCACTTCTGATGGATTTTGAACTCCGTCATGGTTCCTACTTCCAGCACGCCGGAGCAGGACACGATGCCTTTGTTATTTCTAGCCGAGGCCTGGTAAATGCCTGCGTCTTCTTCTCGGCACCTGGGAACCAGAAGTTCTGTGTGAGACCTGCCCAGGCCCCAGCGCCGGGCACGCAGGGATGTGCTCCCACGCTTCTTGCTCCAGAGGATGGAGGAAGAACCCACAGCAAGCCTGGAGGCCGGAGCTGGCCTCCCTCCCTTGGCTCTGCCTGTTCTCGGCGAGCTGGACACGAAATGGCTGCCCAGCTCCCCCTGGAGCTGCAACTCGGGTAAGAGAGGCCTGGGATGGAGGAGGAACAGCTACCACCAACCTACATTTCTCCACAGGATCTTCTCCTCTCAGCTCTTTACAGCCTACGGGACGTTCCTGTCCTTCCTCCTCTGCCTTACCTCAGCCTCCCACCCCACTTAGCAGGCAGCCACACCGAGGATGTGTGAGACATCTCTGCTGTCGGCCCTTGGGGTCACCCGTGGAGATCCCTGCTCCTGACGGAAGCCTGGAGCGCGGCTGGGAGGGCAGGAAAGCCCAGCTAGGAGCAGGAGGATGACAGGACTCTGTGACAGCCCAAACCCAGGACTCCGGGAGCACCAGCTCCCTGCTTACTGGGGACACAGTGTGGAGCTTCCCGTCGCCGTCCAGATCCTCCAAACCTGTCTCCAGCTCTGTTACTCACTTGTAGAGCTGCAAGGTGTGGCGGTTCCCGTGCCGGAATATCTCATACTTGGGTAGGCCGCAGTAGCGATCCATCTCTTCATCGTCCTTGTACCACGTCACCTCTGGCTGTGGGTACCCTGGGGAAGAGAGGGATGGCGGTCATCGCCTGAAACACGACAACCGTCAGCGCCACCAGCCTGCTCCTGCTGGGACAAGGCATCCGCAGCAAAACGCTCTGGCAGAGCGGGATACGGGTTATTCTGGGCTCCCACATTCTTCAAATCACCCGGCAGAGAGAGCATTGTGAGTGGAAACCTGATGGGCTTATCCAAAGACTTTTATCACTCCTAGGAATAGAGCTGTTTCTGAGGAAAACATCCCAGCCCTTCATTCCTGAGTGGAGGGGAGCGGATCACACGCTCCTCTCCTGTGACGCTGCTGGGGAGGAGGAGGCGAGGACGCTGCCACTTCCATACGAAGAGGGATGTTTTGATGAGCCCAAGGCCATGGTTGGAAAGCGGGCACTGGCCCCTCGGTGGAGCTCACAGCATTTTGGGAGGTGTCGCAGCCCGTAAGCTGATCCAAAAGTTTCCATTCAACAGGAACAACCTTGATTGCATCACAGCCAGCTCGGTGTCCTACAAATGTCACTTGACAACAGATGTCACCCGCCTTTTCTGTACAATGACATCATGATGTGTGTGACTGGCTGGCTCGTGGGCCGGGCGCACGGCCGCGGCCCCCACCGCCCACATCGCATCCCCCTCGCAGACCAGCGCGAGCCCCAGCCCTCGTCTCCCACCGACGGCAGCTCCGGCACAGAATCGGAGCAGTTTTCAGGCAAAAGCCTCTCAAGCCGGTGGTCGGCGTTGGCTCCCGCAGTTCACACGGGGCTGCTGGCACAGCCGAGCTGACCCGGAGGGCATGGGATAAAAGTTTCAGCGATTATGTCATGCCTCTGCCGAACCCGATGCTCAACAGTTGTTCAAAGCTCCGGGGCAGATATCTGAGGCTTATCTCCTGCAAACGCCCCTTCTGGCTTTCCAGTGAAGGAGCTCAGCAGGCTGCTCACCTCCACCAGTCCCCAAGGGTCCCCCCCGCCAGCCCCCAGCCTCCCTGGGAAAAAGCAGCTCTCATGGACAGCCCCAGGTGCTCCTGGCCAGCCAGGCTTCTCCAGGAAAAGCTCCGGGTGCAGCCCAGGACATGGGTGGTTTCTAGGCTGGGAGCACACGGTGCAGCTCGTGTCAGGATTCTCCTTCCTCAGCACCCTAAGTCCTTCTCCTTGGGGCTGCTCCCTTGAATCCTGTGTTCAGTTGTGGGCCCCTCAGCACAAGAAGGATGTTGAGGCTCTGGAGAGAGTCCAGAGAAGAGCAACGAAGCTGGTGATGGAGCTGGAGAACAGGCCCTATGAGAAGCATCTGAGAGAGTTGGGGGTGTTTAGCCTTGAGAAGAGGAGGCTGAGAGGAGACCTCATTGCTCTCTACAACTCCCTGAGAGGAGGTTGTGGAGAGGAGGGAGCTGGGCTCTTCTGCCAAAGGACAGGACGAGAGGGAATGGCCTCAAGCTCCACCAAGGGGAGATTTAGGCTGGAGATTAGGAGGAGGTTTTTCATGGAAAGGGTGATTGGGCATTGGAATAGGCTGCCCAGGGAGGGGGTTGATTCCCCTTCCCTGGAGGTGTTTAAGGCACAGGTGGATGAGGTGCTGAGGGACATGGGTTAGTGTTTGATAGGAATGGTTGGACTCGATGATCCGATGGGTCTCTGCCAACCTGGTTGTTCTATGATTCAATCCACTCTCTTCCCAGCCTGGCTTTGTGTTTGGGATTGCTCTGCCCCAGCTGCAGGACCTGCCATCACCCTTGCTGCTCTCCACGAGGCTCACACCATCCCACCTCTCCAGCCTGGCCAGGACCCTCTGGGTTGTGTCAGCACCAGAGAGAGGACACGGAGAGGACCTTCCTACCCCAGGTCCTTCCCGGCTGCTGAGCCACAGGATTCTGGGCAGGCCAGGACCCCTTGGATCTCCAGGGTGAGGAGCCTCCTGCGCCACCAGCCAGAGGTGGCAGCCGGATTCCTGAGCCCAGCTTGCACCTGCTCCCCTGAAGGTCCCATAGTGCGAGAGACCACGAACAAAGCCTCATTAGCGGGAATCTGCCCAGGTTTGGGGCAAGACATAAACCTTGTTTGGAAAAGCAGCACCTGCAAGTTCTCCTCCTCCCGGATCACTTGGTTTCCCTCATCCCCGTCTGCTCCTCCGATGCAGCCCCCGTCCCCACCCCCTTGCTCACTGGGGCTCTCCGGTGTCCCCTGAATCAATATCCAGATTCTGTTTTCCGTAACCATTAGCCGTCCTTGCCAGCTGAACCGGCCTGGGCCAATTCCATTCTGCTCCGGGAACGGGGAACAAAGGCATTTTCATCCACAGCTCCTGCTTTGCCCAGAGCAACCCCACAGCTCCCAAGGGCTCTGCTGCCCAGGACCCCCACAAGGTGGGGGGAGCAGCGAACTGGCTGCTAGATTTTGGACTCGATGATCCGATGGGTCCCTTCCAACCTGGTTGTTCTGTGGTTTTTCCTAATATGCCACAAACAGCGATCACAGGCCTTCTGGGAACTGCAAAGCATTATCATTTCCGAGAAGCCCTGCTGTGTCCCCCCCCGTGGCCTCTGCCGCTGACTCCCGTTCCCAGCTGACGCCTGCCGGAAAGAGCTGCAACCTCTCGAGCTGCGCGGTGCCTCAAGAAAGGATTTTCCTCCTGTGCAGACTAAACTCCCTCTGACCCGGAGCACTTGTGTCCTTGGGGCTACCTGCTCCTCCCAGGGGCTCCGCTGGCCCAGCACAGGCAGCGAGGGAGCACCCGCTGCTCCCAGGGAACCCGTGGGCAGAGGATGCTGCCAGGCTTCCCCAACCAAACAGAAGCCGCAGGTCCCAGCTGTCGCTCCCATGGGACGGGAGATGCCTGCACAAGGCCAGTGCTGCCTGGCACGCCCTGCGCTCCCTCGCAGAGGGCACCTGCGCTGACACGGCAGGAATCCCTCTCCCAGCTGCCCAGCACACACATTCATAGAATCATAGAACAACCAGGTTGGAAGAGACCCATCGGATCTTCTAGTCCAACCATTCCTATCAAACACTAAACCAAGTCCCTCAAGACCTCATCCACCCGTCACTTAAACACCTCCAGGGAAGGGGAATCAACCACCTCCCTGGGCAGCCTATTCCAATGCCCAATGACCCTTTCCATGAAAAGCTTCCTCCTAATCTCCAGCCTAAATCTCCCCTGGTGGAGCTTGAGGCCATTCCCTCTCGTCCTGTCCCTTGGGAGAAGAGCCCAGCTCCCTCCTCTCCACAACCTCCTTTCAGGTAGTTGTAGAGAGCAATGAGGTCTCCTCTCAACCTCCTCTTCTCCAGGATAAACAACCCCAGCTCTCTCAGCCGCTCCTCATAGGGTCTGTTCTCCAGCCCCTTCCCCAGCTTTGTTGCTCTTCTCTGGACTCTCTCCAGAGCCTCAACATCCTTCTTGTGCTGAGGGGCCCACAACTGAACACAGGATTCAAGGAGCAGTCTCACCAGTGCTGAGTCCAGAGGGAGAATCACCTCCCTGGCCCTGCTGGTCACACCATTTCTGATCCAAGCCAGGATACCATTGGCCTTCTTGGCCCCCTGGGCACACTGCTGGCTCACGGTCAGTCGGCTGTCAACCAACACCCCCAGGTCCCTCTCCTCCTGGCAGTTTTCCATCCAGACTTCTCCCAGTCTGTAGCTCTGCTCAGGGTTGTTGTGCCCCAAGTGCTGTCATTCCCACAGATCCTGCGCAGCTGGTGCCAAAGGACCTTGGGGCAGCCAGGCCCCTGCGTCCAGCAACGAGGGTCCCACAGCCACATGCTGCCTACCGAGAGCTCGGATGGAGTGCGGGATGGACCTGTCCGCTGCTCAGCCACCCTCAGCTCCCACCAGCCTGCTCTCTGCTCTGGGACTCATCCTTGGATGAAGGACGCCTGGAGAAATGCAGGGGCTGGCCCAGCCAGCCCCTGCATTTCTCCAGGCGTCCTTCATCCAATCACTCTTGTCCTTCTAACAGGACACCACGATGCCGCCATGACATGAAGCACCTAGAATTCTCCAAAGAATCCCCACCATCCACTCGCTGGGAAGGATCGGTGGTGACGCGTCAGACCCCAGAGTCTAGACAGACCCAACCTGGTGCCAACAAGCCCGGCGAGAAACTGCACAGTAAATGGAAGCGTCCTCATTCCCTTTTTCGCATCTCTCGGAGAACAACGGCTGAACTAATTCTGTCGTAACCGATGCAGGATCTGCCCCCAAACAATCAAATCAGCCACAGCAGGCAGAATGAGGCAACGGGAGGAAAGGTGGGTTTGTGCAACCACCCAAGAGCATCCGAAGTCTGACTTGTTTTTCTCTTGCCTGTAACATCAAGCATGTGTCGGAGCCTGGATCTTCAAGCCCTCAGACCTCACTGTCCCTTAGGTCATGTGCAGCTGGGAAGCCCTGTCAGTGGTCAAGAAGCAGCAAGAAAATATTACGATGTTGTTGTAGGTCATGAATCCAGATCCGGGGCTCGGGAGTCACAACAGGAGCAGCTGACAGTGTGCCCTTTGCCTCCTGCACATCTAGGAACCAGCGTGTCCCTGGACTCCAGCCACGGCCGTGGGGCTGAGCTGGTTCCACTCTGGTCACTGGCCAGAGATGCAACCGGCACTTCCTTTCTCCCCCACAGCATCTCCCCATTGAACGTAAACAGCACTTCGGGAGGAGATACCAGAACCGCTGATCACAATTTACAGCCCGAGTTCGCTTTCCCACTCTCCCAAAGAGCTCCCACAGCAGCCCACGGGGCTGCCCGCAGGACGTGACCATATGGCATAGGTGGTCCAGGCTGCTTTTAAGGATTTTTTGAGGCGCTGAGGGACATAGGTTAGTCATTGGCAGGAATGGTTGGGCTCGATGATCTGGTGGGTCTCTTCCAACCTGGTGATTCTATGTGAAACTCCCTGATTTTCTAGGTTTAAGTGTACAGACCCCCCTAGCCTGGTTTACCAGGTACAGGAATACTGCAGCAGGCTGTGTGCTGAAGACGCTCGCTTCAAAAACCAGACGTCCTGAACCTTAGGAAAGTCTTGGTCCTTGTGACCCAGAGGCTCACAGGAGATGCCTTCCTCCTTCCCTAACTCTCTAACCAGCTTCACGTCAGGATAACTAACACGTGCAACACCAGGAGGGATCACAGAGTCCTAAACGAGTACAGAGTACGGAGAAAAGAGGGTTTAGAGTCTGCATTTAAAGGGCAAAAGCTCATCAGCAAAGGAGCTGCTCATTTTGACATGGATGCAGCTGAGCCACAGCACCGCGATGCCTCCCTGCCGGCCCTCCCTTCAGCCTCCCCCTCCTCAGCTCACCTGCCTTTCCTGCTCAAGGTGAGATTTTAGCTCACTGAACGGAAATTAGCTGGTGTTTCACACTGACAGACAAGCAAGTTTATCACGGATGCAAAGACATCTTCACTCTAACACGTGCAGCCAGGGTTGGCTTCAGCCTTAGGCTCGTTACCCTCTCCAACTACCTGAAGGGAGGTTGTAGAGAGGAGGGAGCTGGGCTCTTCTCCCAAGGGACAGGGCGAGAGGGAATGGCCTCAAGCTCCACCAGGGGAGATTTAGGCTAAAGATTAGGAGGAAGTTCTTCACACAGAGGGTCATTGGAATAGGCTGCCCAGGGAGGTGGTTGATTCCCCTTCCCTGGAGGTGTTTAAGAGACTTGTGGATGAGATGCTGAGGGACTTGGTTTAGTGTTTGATAGGAATGGTTGGACTCGATGATCCGATGGGTCTCTTCCAACCTGGTTGTTCTATGATTCTATGATTCTTTGCACCCCCCAGCCCACCCCAAACTAAGGCTGATATCACCGTGCGGTGGCTGAGTCCGTGCTCAGCAGCCGGACAGCCTGGGGACCGCGCTGCCTGCTTGTCACTTGCTCTAGAGTTCCGGGAGCCCGAGTGCCCCAGCGAGGCAGGGCCAGGTTATTTATTCGCTGCAGATGCCGTTACCTGTCACTATGCAGGTGAATTTAGCATCAGAGTCCTCGGACACAGAGCGGGACTTGATAGTGGTTTCAAATAGCGGCTGCGTTTCCTCCGTCAGCTGCGAAATGATTGCGCAGAAGGTGCTCCTGGAAGATTCAAGAAGCATTTCTTAGAGATCAAAGCACCAGAGGGGGAAAAAAAAAAAAAAAAAAAAAAAAAAAAAAAAGGAGTCGGCTTTCTGTCTCGTTTTGGAAGCTGTAAGTGCCTCCTCCCCTCCTGCGCAGTCCCAGGGCAGGTATCTGACTGTTCCCTGACCCCAGCAATGTCATCGGAAGGGTCATTCCAGAGACTGTCCCTTTGTCTCAGGCCTCACAGCTATCCAGGTGATGAGTGTTGAAAACCATTTCAGCTCCTTTCTTTGCTCAAAGCAAGACCCTTCATGTTCCCAGCCCTAAACTGTCACCAGGGTGTTGTTCACCAGGATTTTTTTTTTTAAAAGTGAATGTATGACTCTTGATTCTCTTTTTCAAGTTATCAAGAGACAGAGGTTCAGTCTGTTACTGTGTGTGGTCAACCAGTGCTTTAGATGCAGATCTTACAGATTTTGCTTTTTCTCTGAATTTATTGTTTATGCTGTAGTGTTGTTTGAGAAAAGTGTGGACAGACGAGGCTGCTGACATTTGGTTGGACTCCATGATCCGATGGGCCTCTTCCAACCTGGTTGTTCTATGATTCTATGACTCTATGACCTCCAAGCTGGGACACCCCAACGGCTAGAACTCTAAACAGTGCAACCCGTGGAGACCCAAACCAGACCTCAGGTTCTCCGGTCACTTAGACACTCATTAATGACAGCGACGACTCGCTGTGTCGTGCGGCACTGCCAGCTCTGCCGGAGCAGCACCAAGAGAGGCCCCGGGAGAGCTGGGATTTCTTAAATAAAGGGGAAGTACCTAATTCCAGGTTGGATCTTCAGTCAGATGAGGCTCTTGGAAGGGAAGAGCATCTCCTTTCATCTTTCCCTCTGCAGTTGAAACACTGCGCGTTTACACCAAGAGAGAGGACCCCCCAGGTCTCAAGTGCAAGGATCTTAAGAGAAACAGCAAACGCTCCACCCCGAGCAGAAGGGCTCGTAGTCCGTGGTGAGGGCTTCACGAGGAGTCTAGCCTCGGGAGCAGCTCCCAGCTGGCAGGTTGGATGCTGCCGCTCGCTACTCGTGCTCTGCCTGCTGAGGCAGTGGACTCGTTCAGGGAAAACAAGGCCACCTCCACGCTTAGCATGGGCCCAGCAGGGTTGGGGGTGCTGGCAGGCTCTGCACACCCAGCTCCGGCCACAGAAACTGCCTGTTTCATCCACCCAGAGGACTTACCTGGAGGCTGCCGTGCTGTGAGATTCCACCTGGCTTTCTGCTTGGTTGGGTTTGTGAGAGATGCAGGGAGGTGAATCCCCAAGGAACAAACTACTGGGATGAGCCGGAGTCTCACCCCAGCTTCTAGGTGCTCTGTGTTGGGAAGGGTACGGGACAGGGGCGGCAAATGGGACTCACCTACAGAGCAAGGGCTGTAAGCACTGTTTAAGGTGTTCAAGGCCAGGCTGGATGGGGCTTTTGGCAACTTGAGCCAGTGGAAGGTGTCCCTGCCCATGGTCAATGGTCAAGTGCTGGCCGAGGCTGCCCAGGGCAGGGCTGGAGTCCCCGTCCCTGGAGGGATTCACAGGGCGTGTGGCCGTGGCACTTGGGGACAGGGTTCGGTCAGCACTGGGGGTTGGTCTGGGGGAGCTGAGAGGGCTTTTCCAGCCTCAGTGGTTCTGTAGGTTTTAAGGTCCATTCCAACCCAAATCATTCCACGATCCTATGATTCCATATACAAACAGACGTGCGGGAGGGGGTGCAAAACAGATGCCACGGCTCAGGCTCCTTTTTGTGGAAACCAGTGGTCCCCAGGAGGGTGGTCCTGGCAAGCAACTCATCCCCCAGTGCCAGGAAAAGGCTGGGGGAGCCAACAACCGTTTCACACCAGAGAAACCTTTCCGTCCTCCAAGCCCAAGAGAAGAAAATCTCATTTCCAAAGAGCAAGGCAGGCAATCAATCCAGTCAAGGCAGTTACTGGTGAGGCTGGGATGGCCCCTTCCATCCCCATCCCCAGACCAGTGAATGCCTTTTAGATCCACGTCCAGAACTCCCCAAGCATCAGTGAACACTTCATACTCCAGCAGGAGAGCAACCGGATCAGCCTCTCACAAACGGTGATGTGCACACACACACAGCCACACTCAGGACCCGGTTTAGTCCCAGTACTGTGCCGGCCCCAGCGACCAGCACCGCGACTAACTCTGGTCCCTTCAGTGCAAACCCACAGGTGGGTGGAGTACAGCAAAGGCTACTGAACGGTTGCGGAAGGCAGGAGCTGAGGGCTCCACGGCCACAGCAGAGGGATCAGAGGGGACCTGCCCAGCACAGGCTTGTCCGCACACCCTGGAAGGTCCATTCAATCTTCCAGAGAAACACTTGTCCCGCTCACAGGGGAATTAGGGGCCGTGGCACCGTGGGGCTCTCAGCTGCCAGGAGGCTTGGCCAATTCCAATCGCTTCCTGAACCGGGAATTCAGAGCATTCCAGAAATCTAAGACAAAAAGGCAGCTGCTCTTGCTCTGGGCCTTCCTGACCAGCATCTTTGTTGCAGGGAAAGGCCTGGAGCCTGGGAAGGGGACGCCGGCAATTCAGTAGCCTTTTCACATTAAAGAGGGATTTCCATACAGTGCAGGAAAAGGACACTGGAGAAACTATTGCTCCTCGTCAGGACGTGCCTTTCCTGCCTTTTGGGGGGCAATCCCACAGCTACCGGGGCGTTCCCCTTCCTTCTCACTCCTCTACCGTTATGCCAACTGGTTTCCAAGCACGTTCTTTAGCTGAAGCAAAGATCAACCCTATGAGTGCACTTCAGGGCAGAGTCCAAGTGTCTGGGGAGCTTCACAGTGAAGCAAGGGACGGCAGAGGGAGGGAAAAAGCTCCTCTTTGACAGTCTAAGGGCAGGCGCAGCTTGTTTTTATCATCTGCGATTCTATGATTCAGCCTTCCAGTACTGAAAGGGGCTGCAGGGAAGCTGGGGAGGGGCTCTGGGTCAGGGAGGGGATGAGGGGAACAGTTTTCAGCTGCAGGAGGGGAGACTAAGATGAGATCTCGGGGAGAAATGTTTTGCTGTGAGGGCGAGGAGGCCCTGGCCCAGGTTGCCCAGAGCAGGGGTGGCTGCCCCATCCCTGGAGGGGCTCAAGGGCAGCTTGGATGGGGCTTGGAGCCCCTGAGCCAGTGGGAGGTGTCCCTGCCCATGGTAGGAGTGGGACTGGATGGGCTTTGGGTTCCCTTCCGGCCCAAACCATTCCAGGATTCCATGACTTTGCTGTCCCTGTATGGAAGTCTCACTTTAATATCCAGAAGGAGCCAAACACCCGTCTTCAGGCTAAGGAAGAGGACTATTTCTTGTACCTCAACACCAGAATTGCAGTGAACATTCACCTGGCTGCTGCACTTCAGGCAGGGGTTAGGGATCCACTCATGCAGAACAAGGCTGTTTGTTAGCACATTACGGGGCTTTTCTACTAATTAATTAGTACCAAAGATTAATCACGTGCAGTCAGATCCAAACCAGTGTTTGGTCAGAGCAGTTTAATGCAAGATCGTTTTACCTTCCTAAGCTGGAGGAAGCGAATCTGCTAAGCAAAAAAAACAGCATAAAACCCATTAGAGAGAAGCACGAATAAAAGGGCCGAAATAAACAAACCGTTACAGCGACGTATTAAGGATGAGTCGTTTGGCAGAGGTCAGAGTTCCTATTAAAAGAAGGTACAGCTGCCTTAGTCTGGCTGCCAGGACGAAGCAAGCCACACGCTCAGTTGGAATCAGAGGCTGTAAAAACGAAATGGTCGTTAGGGGCAGAGATCGAAGTGTAAGGACATTTATTACACGGGGAGGCTTCCGAGAAGCAGGGCCCGAGCCTTCCATGCACCGCGCAGCACTCTGCTCCAAGCAGGCAGCTCCACCCCGGCTCACGCCGGGTCACGGGGCAGGAGCACAGCTCGCCGCAAGCCCTGGGCGCTGCCAGCAAGCGGGTGGCCCGAGCTGGCCGCCCTCCGGCCAGCCCTGCGGTGAAGCCGAGAGCTCCCCGGGCTCTGCGCGCCGCGTCCCAGCCTGACAACCAAACCCCTGAGCTCCAGCAAGGCACTGGCTGAAAATACAAGACTGTACAAGGATCGACAGGTTCCCTCTCTTCACAGGAACAGGGTATAGTGTTTAATAAAACCCAACATCCAAGCCCCACGCAAGGGAAATCCAGATGAGCTACTCACCAGCAGCTCCAGGGATGCACGTTGCAGCCAAAGGGCCGCTCGTCGCCTTTTTGCGGCTGTAGGAACCGACCTGTCGGCATTGATCCCCAGCAGGCAGGAGCGCTTCCCGACCCTGAGCTCACCCGTGTGGTTCCAGCTGCTCCACAGCACAGCAGCTCAGTGACTGAACCCCCCCCTGAGATACATCAACCATGACTGTGCAACGACCTCCCCACAGAGCCTCAGCAGGGACAGCAGCATCCTCAGCCCTGGGTCCCCTCCTCAACCTCGCGCTCCTCGGACCAACGATGAACAACCAAACATCAGTGTGTTCACAGAATCACCAGGTTGGAAAAGACCCATTGGATCATGGAGTCCAACCATTCCCATCAGTCACTAACCCACGTCCCTCAGCACCTCGTCCACCCGTTTTGTGCTGCTGCTTCAGAAAGAATCAAGAAAGAAGCCCATCTTCCCTGTTCCCATGCCCTTGCCAAGCTTCAGGCTGACTGTAAGGGCAGAGGCAGAACCTCATCGCTCACATTTTTTTACTCTCTAAAAACATCACTCAGATCGATGGCCGACGTTGATGGAGTGCCTCACCGGCACCAAAAAGGTAACTTAGATTTGAAATCCAGCATCTTTTCTAAGCCTTCTTAATCACTCACTGCTTGGAATCCTTCTCTTTCTGTATTTCTTCCTTTCAAGATCAGGAAATCGCTCTCCTTGCGGCTCAGGTCCTCATAGGGAAGTTGACAAGAGCTTAGGAGACCCTGGGACAGGCGTCTCAGTGGTTCCAGTCTCGCACGCACAAGCTCATGGTGGCTTGAGCTCCACTCATTAATGGATTTGGTGCTCGTCCACAACAGGAAAAGAGAGTCACACAACGTGAACAGGAAGTGAACAGGAAAACATGGCACAGAGAGCAAGGCTGAGGCCTCCAAGCTATGTTTTGATGGAAACAGCATGGCAGGAGCGCTCCTCGGAATAGCCCACGGAGACCCGGGCAGGGCGGAGGGATGGCCCTGGCACTGCCCTGCGGGTGCTCCCGCCCTGGCAGCCTGACCCGTGACATTACCGGGCATGCTTTGCACAGGGAGACTTCCAAGTGTAAGATTTCAGATGAACTTCTCCGCCTTCAAGGTGAATATGACTGAAGACAAACACAGACCCCTCCGAATGTCTTCTCAGCTCTCAGAAACACACCTTTTTCAGCTCAGAAACCACCCGTGTCCTGAGCTGCACCCAGACCTGTGGGAGCAGCAGGGAGGGAGGGGATCCTGCCCCTCTGCCCCTCTCTGGGAGACCCACCTGGAGCCTGCGTCCAGCTCCGGAGTCCTCAGCACAGGGAGGACATGGAGCTGTGGGAGCGAGGCCAGAGGAGGCCACGGAGATGATGTGAGGGCTGGACAACCTCCTGTTCGAGGACAGGCCGGGAGAGACGGGGCTGTTCAGCCTGGAGAAGAGAAGGGAGACCTTAGAGCAGCTTCCAGAGCTGAAAGGGGCTCCAGGAAAGCTGGGGAGGGGCTGTTGATTAGGGAGGGCAGGGGTAGGATGAGGGAAATGGTTTTCAGCTGAGAGAGGAGAGATTGAGGTGAGATCTCAGAAATGTTTTGCTGTGAGGCTGGGGAGGCCCTGATCCAGGTTGCCCAGAGCAGGGGTGGCTGCCCCATCCCTGGAGGGGTTCAGGGCCAGGCTGGATGGGGCTTGGAGCCCCTGATCCCGTGGGAGGTGTCCCTGCTCATGGCAGGAGTGGAACTGGATGGGCTGTGAGGTCCCTTCCGGCCCAAACTGTTCCATGATTCTGAGCTAAATGCCAACAATGAAGCTTTCGTGGCCGTATTCTTTCACTTCTCTCCTGCCGTGTGTCCCGCTCCTTATCGAGCACTCCATGCACGCCCAGACCGAGTGTGTTTGTGTTTCCTGCACCACGGCAGTCGTTATCGGCAGCGACGTGACACGGCAGCTCCGAGTGCCACGGAGCTGAGCAAGACACATCACTGTGTCACAGACGGGAGGGGCGGATGCTTCCAGCCTTTTCTTGTCAAGGTCGTGCACCAAATCGATGGTGAGGCTGGAGGGACCTGGCACTCTTCCTGCAGGGCTTTGGGGCTGGAATTCATTAACAGACAAGGGGGAAACAGTAAATTAAGTTTACACCTTCCTGTGCCAGCCTCTGCTGCCCTGAAGACAGCTCAGATGTGTGTGTTTTAACTCCAAATCGCTGCTGCCTTCATGGTCCCATCTGAGCTGGGAGTCAGTCAAAAGGTGTCAAGGAGTGAGAAAGGACAAAAGGAATCAAAGCAAATACTGAGCAATCGGATGCCTGCGAAAGCTGAGATCTCCCTGCGTGTGGAAGGTTTCTGTGGCTGAGGGCTGGAAGCAGCCGGGTACAACTCAGCTCTTCCGACCAGCTCTTCTGCTCCCTCTTCTTGGCCTCGCAAAGTGAGAGACAGAGTCGGGGTGAGATGGCAGCCCCACCAAACCAAGGCTGAGCTCACCTTGGGCAGGTCCCTCCAGCAGAGCCACACTCCCGCCCAGCTTGGTGCCCCCTGCAAAGTGACTGAGGGAGCACTCGATCCCCTCATCTGGATCGTGGATAAAGACATTAAACAAGGCTGTCACTGGTGCCCGAGTGCGGAGGACAGAGCTCCTCTGACCAAAGCAAGCCGCGTACGCTTTTCAGGAACTTTATTATAGTAACAGATCTTTCACCTTCATCTGATATGATATTATGTGCAAAGCAAGAGGTACAAGAGCGGGAACGGTTTCCAGCCAGAAGAGCCAGGTGGGAAGGCTCTCCTGAGCTCAACTGCCATCACAGCCAGACAGCAGCTAAGAAAAGACTGGAGCAATGTCACTCTGCTCTAAAAATATCTGCGTCTGATGAAGCTGTGGCTGTAGACAGATATTTAAGCCAGGAGGCAATGCTGCACCGAGAGCGAGACGCAGACACCTGCATGGGCTGAGGTGCAGATCGCTCCCAACAGAGGCCTTTGCCCAGGACGCAGGTGAAGCCTCTGCCGTAAGAGCTGACATAAAATTGCATCTCAGGACAAGCTGTTCTCCCGACTCAGCTGCTTCTTACAAAAGGGACACCTGACACACCCCGAACGCTCTAACAAAGGGACGAGATTCTCTTTACAGCCATTTTCAACACCTCCCTTTCTCCTGGCACCTGCAGCACCATCTCTGACAAGCCCTACGTGTTAAGAAACCCTGAAAAGTGGGTTTGGAATCGGCATCCTTCGGCTGACACGACATCCTCTGCCTCCCGTAGGACCAGGGAGACATTCCCATGTCTCCATCCCAGCACTGCACTTCCTACAGCTTCAGGGATGGGTGGAGAAAACGCACAACCCTTCCAGTTAAACACACTTGACGTAGAAAGCCAGGGAAATAGAATCTTAAAACCCCCCAACGCTGTCTTCGGAGCAGAAGATCCGTTTCTGCTTTCCAAGCAGCGCAGTGACCTCCCACCACAGCTCCGCGTTCAGATTACTTGTCCCGAGCTTTTGTTAGCTCCGGATCCAGCCTCACTCGCTAAAGTGAGCTGCTGAATGCTATCTGCCCTACGCATGTCGCTTATCTTGCTTTTCAAGTTCTCCCAGACAAGCTCTCCAGATGTTCCTGGATTTAATTAAACCCCTAATTGCTTTCTGAGAGCCTTCTCGCTGCGCCATTCCGCTCACTCGCTCTCCGCAATCGTTACGATCTGTTATTTCATTACAGAACAAAAAGCCCCACTTAATTCAAGTCCTCGCCCTGCATCATCAACAACAATGCAGTTTCCACACATTCTTGGCTCAAGTCTTCCCCTACGAGACTTTTCTGTCTCCTTTCTTCGTCAGAGAAGCTGGAAGGTGTGAGGAACACGGGGAAACGGCAGCCTGACGGGTGCTAGGTGCGCAGGACCCGGACCCTGCTGGACACAGGCTGGATTTGCCAGGCCCGACGGCAGCGTTGACGCAGCCAGAGGACATCAGGCTGCGTCGCTCTGCACCTCCCTCGGTGGCCTTGAGCAAACCCCCCGCGACGCGGGACCGGAGGGCAGACAACCCCTCCCTTGCGGCTAAACTGAGTAAACTGCACCTTGGCCGGTCCGGAGGGGAATAAGAGCCAAGCTACAGGCAACCGAACCATCTCAACATCTTATCTGTTAAAGACTCCCTCTCTTCATCAGCCGGACTCCTCGGACGCGGTTGGGGACGCTGAGGACGCCGCACGGGCTGGTGCGGAAGATGCCACCACAGACAGTAATTAGCTGGCATGCAAACGAACCCAATTAAGGCAACCTAAACCTTGGCACCACCTCAGTTTTAATGTCTGGCTTCCAGGACAGGCTTTTTTAACTCTTTGGGTCCTGTACGTATTTTTTACCGATCTGAGCCCCTTTGAGGTGTTGGCGCTTGGTGCTCTGGCAATGGATTACCTATAAATCAGCAGCAGGGGAGCAGCACGCTCGCTCCAAGAGCCTTCAGAATTCCAGGCAATTTCTAGGCTTTATTGCAAACAACTAACACGATCACCCACACCTTTGCCTTCGCTGGCACCTTGCCTGGTGCTGCTAACCTCATCCAGCCCCTGCTGACGTGTTTAGCATACCTTCTCCTGCCGAACAAAGCCCTGTCGCTGCCGCAGCCCCCCCACCCCCCCCACCTCACAGGCCATTCCTGACCCAGGAATGCTGGTCTCACCGCTCTGCTCCCATATCTGCATTGTAGAAATGCTTTTTTGGCAGCAAGATAAGGCAGGGGGGCAGCGGGCCCCTCGCGCCGGGGCCGGTGCCGATAACACAACCGGCTTCACTACAATGAAGGCAGAAGGTCGGCGTGTGTCCTGCACACAAGAGTAACTCCAGAAGCTCTCGTCCACTGGGGTTTCACAGCACTGTGGTCACCTTTGTGCTCCTGCGCGGCTATAAAATGATGTGCAACACCGACGATGACCACAAAAGCAGAAGAGGGGAGGCCAGGGGCTGACCCACCGCAACCAAACTGTTCCAGCCACCGCTTGGCACCCCAGCCCTGGAGGAGACCTCTAGAGGGGCCTGGTCACGCATCCAGCCACGTCCTGCTTGGCCATCGGCCACCTCACGGGGCTGGATGTTGCCTCACGGTCTGGGTGTCTCCCAGCCTGCTTCTCCCCTTGGCCCTCACCGTGGCCCTTCGATCCCCACCGTGGCCCCTTGGCTCCTACCACGGCCCCTTCGAACCCACCATCGCCCCACTGTCCCTGCCATGGTCCCCATTGTCCCCACCGTGGTCTTGCTGTCCCCGCCATGGTCCCGTTGACCCTACCATGGCCCCTTGCCATGGTCCCGTTGACCCTGCCATGGCCCCTTGCCATGATCCCATTGTCCCCACCACGGCTCCATTGTCCCTGCCGGGTCCCCCTCGACCACACCACGGTCCCACTGTCCCCACCACGGCCGCTCAGCCCCCCTGGCCCTGTCCCTCCGCCCTCACCTGTTCTGGGGCCGGATGCCCAGCAGGTAGCTGCGCCGGTCGGGGCGCGATGCCCACGCCGCATTCTCAGCCTCCTCGGCCGTGCCGCCCCCTGCCCAGCCAGAGAGGCCAGCGAGGGCTCGGCGGGACGAGCCCATGGCAGCGGCCGGGCTGCGGCTGCCCCTGCCCGCCGCCACCGCCCTGCCTGTCACTCAGCGGTGCCATTTATAGCCGCCCCGCACATGCTGCTGTCACTCGGGGGCGGCGGCGTGACGGCACCGCTGGTGGGGCTGGCCTTGTGGGGCTGGGGGCCAGCAGCTGGGGGCTCGCCCTGCCTGGGGCTGGGGGCTCCTCCTGCTGAGATAGATCTTTCGGCATTTGTCTCCCATTCTCTGGCTGGCAGGGGCTGGCAGGGCCCTCTGCTCCCACTCCACCTCTGTGACTGTTGAGGTTCTGAAGCCCGAGCCAGCCCAGCACGAGGGATCCATCCTGGGCCGCGGAGCTCTCGCCCTCAGCCTGCAAACCCTGTGCTGACTCACAGCGAGAGCACCAGATGTTTTCACATATCCTTCCCTTTCCAGCCTGCGCACATCCCCATGGGCTCCTTCCCTTTTGAAATCACAGGCGGCTTCTGCCCCTCTCTGGGACACCCACCTGGAGCCTGCGTCCAGCTCCGGAGTCCTCAGCACAGGGAGGACATGGAGCTGTGGGAGCGAGGCCAGAGGAGGCCACGGAGATGATGTGAGGGCTGGAGAACCTCCTGTTCGAGGACAGGCTGGGAGAGATGGGGCTGTGCAGCCCAGAGAGGAGAAAGCAGACCTTAGAGCAGCTTCCAGTGTGGGAAGGGGCTCCAGGAAAGCTGGGGAGGGGCTCTGGATCAGGATGGGCAGGGACAGGATGAGGGGAATGGGTTTGAGCTGCAAGAAGGGAGAGACTCCCCTGCTGGTTTGGCTTTTCTTTGGTCAATTTCCAACTCATCGCTATGGTGAATCCCCCCATGCAGCAGGGGAGCAGCCTCCTTCTCCAGGTGGCTCATGGTCCCCTCATGCCGCATTCCTGGTCCCCATCACTCCTACCACTGCAGGAACCTGCTGCCCAGGACCATCAGCCTGCGGAGAAGCCAGACTGCTGGGAACTGGTCTGCCGTGGGCTCGGAAACCCATCAGGGTGCCCCGAGTCCTGAGCTTCATCCCTCTTGGCTTTGTGTCATACTCCGATGTTCCTTGGGAATGAAACCCAAGGAACCTCATCCGCCCTCCTCCCCATCCACCCTCGTCCTCTCCGTCCCCCAGAGCTCCAGCTCCTTTCCGCGTGGTGCTCCCATCTCCTGGCAAGGCAGCGACTTCTGGTTCAGCGACTCTGATCTCGTAAACGAAAGTGGCCGTGCCGAGCGCTGACGTTCACCTCGTGTCATTCCCGGTTCTGCGCGGGGCCCGAGGGGCTTGTGCAACCTCCGCGCGGGGCTGGCCTGGCCCCACTTCCCCCTCGGCCCTCGTGATGCTCGGGGATTTCTCGGAGGAGACAGCCGGGGGGGTTCCTGCCCCACAGCCAGAGCCCTGGGCCCACCATGAGCCTTGGGGCCACGGCCCCCGGCAGAGGTGAGGACTCTGGGGACGAAATGAGGACTCTCTGGGGATGAGATGAGGTCTCTGGGGATGAGATGAGGACTCTGGGGATGAGATGAGGACACTGGGGATGAAATGAGGACTATGGGAATGAGATGAGGACACTATGAGGACAAGTTGAGGACTCTATGGGCATGAGATGAGGACTCTGGGGACAAAATGAGGACTCTGTGGGGATGAGATGAGGACTCTATGGGGACGAGATGAGGACTCTGGGGACGAATGAGGACTCTATGGATGAGGACTCTGTGGGGATGAGATGAGGACTCTGGGGACTAAATGAGGACTCTATGGGGATGAGATGAGGAATTTATGGGGATGATGTGAGGACTCTATGGGGACAAGATGAGGACTCTGTGGGGATGAGATGAGGACTCTGGGGATGAAATGAGGACTCTGTGGGGACAAAATGAGGACTCTGGGACGAAATGAGGACTTTATGGGGATGATGTGAGGACTCTATGGGACAAGATGAGGACACTATGAGGACAAGATGAGGACTCTGTGGGGATGAGATGAGGACTCTGGGGATGAAATGAGGACTCTATGGGGATGAGATGAGGACTCTGTGGGGATGAGATGAGGACACTATGGGGTCAAGATGAAGCTATCATGGGGACGAGCTGAGGCCACCATGGGTACGTGGACAGGAACACTTGTGGGGAGTGAGGCCACCCCTGGGGAGGGGGACACTGCAGGGTCGCTGCGGAGGGGAGGAAAGGGAGAATGACACGGTGGGGGGGGGAGAGGCCACGGGAGGGGTTGGGGGCAGCGTCAGCCTTGGGGACGGGGAGAGGACACCATCGGGGGGGGGGGGGGGGGGGCGGGACACCCTGGGGCTGTGTGTGAGGG
>JAUMJK010000458.1:0-21717 GCA_033558105.1 Coccyzus lansbergi
GCTCGTTAATCGCTTTCCTCGTCAGAGCCGCTCGGAGCAGCTCTTTGGGATGACTGCTCAAGCTTCCAGAAGACGTGGTCCATGCTCCCCATTAACGAGGAGGCGACCTTTGCTAATTAGGGTCCTTCGGAGAATGAACCTCATGGTCCTCCTGAGCTTGGAGTCCACGTGGCTTCTGGGCTCTTCTCCCCACAGGATCAAGGGCTGGAGGAGAAGAAAGCTGTGGCCACAGGAGCTCCGGAAGGGACTTTCTCCGGTCCTGGTGGTGGCTCCGCAGCTGCTGTCGGAGCCCCCGGAGGAGCTGAGGAGACCTCGTGGTCTCCAACCACCTGGAAGGAGGTTGTGGAGAGGATGGATCAAGGGATGGACGAGAGGGAGCAGCCTCAAGCTCCACCAGGACAGGTTGAGGTCGGACAACTGGAAGATTCTCCTCACGGAAAAGGTCCTCAGCCCTGTCCGAGGCCTCCCAGGGCAGGGCTGGAGCCTCCATCCCTTGAGGGGTTCGAAGAACGAGGAGCAGACCTTCTCCTTGTCTGGTTTGGGGACTCAGAAGATCTGGGTTTCTGGTTGGTTCGAACGTTCCTCGAGGTCTTGGATTGGTCTGGAGGTTCCTTGAGGTCTTGGATTGGACGTTCCTCAAGGTCTCAGATTTCTGGTCGGTTTGATTGTTCCTTGAGGTCTCGGACTTCTGGTTGGTTGGGACATTCCTCAAGGTCTCAGACTTCTGGTTGGTTTGGATGTTCCTCAAGGTCTCGGATTGGTTTGGACCTTCCTCAAGGTCTTGGACTTCTGGTTGGTTTGGCTGTTCCTCAAGGTCTTGGATTGGTCTGGACATTCCTTGAGGTCTCAGATTTCTGGTTGGTTCGGATGTTCCTCAAGGTCTTGGATTGGTTGGGATGTTCCTCCAGGTCTTGGATTGGTTGGGATGTTCCTCAAGGTCTTGGATTGGTTTGGAGGTTCCTCAAGGTCTGGGATTGGTTTGGAGGTTCCTCGAGGTCTCAGATTTCTGGTTGGTTTGGATGTTCCTCGAGGTCTTGGATTGGTTTGGAGGTTCCTCAAGGTCTTGGATTGGTTCAGATGTTCCTTGAGCTTCCTGGACTTCTGGTTGGTTCAGACCTTCCTGAAAGTCTCAGACTTCCGGTTGGTTTGGATGTTCCTCGAGGTCTCAGATTTCTGGTTGGTTTGGCTGTTCCTCGAGGTCTTGGATTGGTTTGGCTGTTCCTCAAGGTCTTGGATTGGTTTGGAGGTTCCTCAAGGTCTCGGATTTCTGGTTGGTTTGGATGTTCCTCAAGGTCTTGGATTGGTTTGGAGGTTCCTCAAGGTCTTGGATTGGTTGGGATATTCCTCAAGGTCTTGGATTGGTTGGGATGTTCCTTGAGGTCTCGGATTTCTAGTTGGTTGGGATGTTCCTCAAGGTCTTGGACTTCTGGTTGGTTTGGCTGATCCTCGAGGTCTTGGATTGGTTTGGAGGTTCTTCGAAGACTTGGATTGATTGGGATATTCCTCAAGGTCTTGGATTGGTTGGGATGTTCCTCAAGTTCTTGGATTGGTTGGGATGTTCCTCGAAGTCTTGGATTGGTTGGGATATTCCTCAAGGTCTTGGATTGGTTTGGATGCTCCTTGAGGTCTCGGATTTCTAGTTGGTTGGGATGTTCCTCAAGGTCTGGGATTGGTTTGGATGTTCCTCAAGGTCTTGGACTTCTGGATTTCTGGTTCGGATGTTCCTCAAGGTCTCAGATTTCTGGTTGGTTGGAACATTCCTCAAGGTCTTGGATTGGTTTGGCTGTTCCTCAAGGTCTCGGATTTCTGGTTGGTTTGGATGTTCCTCGAGGTCTTGGATTGGTTTGGATGTTCCTCGAGGTCTTGGATTGGTTTGGAGGTTCCTCAAGGTCTTGGATTGGTTGGGCTGTTCCTCAAGGTCTCAGATTTCTGCTTGGTTTGGCTGTTCCTCAAGGTCTCGGATTGGTTTGGAGGTTCCTCGAAGTCTTGGATTGGTTGGGATATTCCTCAAGGTCTTGGATTGGTTTGGCTGTTCCTCAAGGTCTTGGATTTCTAGTTGGTTGGGATGTTCCTCAAGGTCTTGGATTGGTTTGGATGTTCCTCGAGGTCTCGGATTTCTGGTTGGTTTGGATGTTCCTCAAGGTCTGGGATTGGTTTGGATGTTCCTCCAGGTCTTGGACTTCTGGATTTCTGGTTCAGATGTTCCTCAAGGTCTCAGATTTCTGGTTGGTTGGGCCATTCCTCAAGGTCTTGGATTGGTTTGGAGGTTCCTCAAGGTCTTGGATTGGTTTGGAGGTTCCTCAAGGTCTTGGATTGGTTTGGAGGTTCCTCAAGGTCTTGGATTGGTTTGGAGGTTCCTCAAGGTCTCGGATTTCTAGTTGGTTTGGATGTTCCTCAAGGTCTCAGATTTCTGGTTGGTTCAGCCATTCCTTGAGGTCTTGGATTGGTTCGGATGTTCCTCAAGGTCTTGGATTGGTTCGGATGTTCCTCCAGGTCTCGGATTGGTTGGGCTGTTCCTTGAGCTTCTTGGACTTCTGGTTGGTTCAGACCTTCCTGGAAGTCTCAGACTTCCGGTTGGTTTGGATGTTCCTCAAGGTCTCAGATTTCTGGTTGGTTTAGCTGTTCCTCGAGGTCTCGGATTTCTGGTTGGTTTGGAGGTTCCTCAAGGTCTTGGATTGGTTTGGAGGTTCCTCAAGGTCTCGGATTTCTAGTTGGTTGGGATGTTCCTCAAGGTCTTGGATTGGTTTGGACCTTCCTCAAGGTCTTGGACTTCTGGATTTCTGGTTCAGATGTTCCTCAGGGTCTCGGATTTCTGGTTGGTTTGGCTGTTCCTCAAGGTCTTGGATTGGTTTGGAGGTTCCTCAAGGTCTTGGATTTCTAGTTGGTTTGGATGTTCCTCAAGGTCTCAGATTTCTGGTTGGTTCAGCCATTCCTTGAGGTCTTGGATTGGTTCGGATGTTCCTCAAGGTCTTGGATTGGTTGGGATGTTCCTCCAGGTCTCGGATTGGTTGGGCTGTTCCTTGAGCTTCTTGGACTTCTGGTTGGTTCAGACCTTCCTGGAAGTCTCAGACTTCCGGTTGGTTTGGATGTTCCTCAAGGTCTCAGATTTCTGGTTGGTTTGGCTGTTCCTCGAGGTCTCAGATTTCTGGTTGGTTTGGATGTTCCTTGAGGTCTTGGATTGGTTTGGAGGTTCCTCAAGGTCTTGGATTGGTTTGGAGGTTCCTCAAGGTCTTGGATTGGTTTGGAGGTTCCTCCAGGTCTTGGATTGGTTGGGATGTTCCTCCAGGTCTGGGATTGGTTTGGCTGTTCCTCAAGGTCTTGGATTGGTTTGGAGGTTCCTCAAGGTCTCGGATTTCTGGTTGGTTTGGATGTTCCTCGAGGTCTTGGATTGGTTCGGATGTTCCTCAAGGTCTCGGATTGGTTGGGATGTTCCTCCAGGTCTCGGATTGGTTGGGCTGTTCCTTGAGCTTCCTGGACTTCTGGTTGGTTCAGACCTTCCTGGAAGTCTCAGACTTCCGGTTGGTTTGGATGTTCCTCGAGGTCTTTTCCAAGCCAACCCCTCCTCCCACACTTGTCCCTAAACAGGACGAAGGAGACGAAGGAGAAGGAGAGCAGGAGGAGAGAGGCCTCTTACCTCCAGGTAGGGGACGGGCGTGTCGGGGTTGAGGGGATACTCCCTCAGCAGCCTCTCCTCGTCCAGGAACTTGCCGGCTCGGCCGTTGAAGGCCGGTTGGAAGAGGCCGTAGTTGAGGACGTCCTTCAGGCTGTGGTTGAGAGTGCAGAGGACGCGCTGCTTGGACACCCACACCGGCACGTCCGGGTTCAGCCGCAGACACTTCTGCAGGAGGAGGAGGAGGAGGAGGAGGAGGAGGAGATGAGGTTGAAGGTTCCGGAGCTCCAGGAACCACCACCAGGAGGAGGAGGAGGAGGAGGAGGATGAGGATGAGAAGGAGGAGAAGGAGGATGAGGTTGAGGAGGAGGAGGAGGAGGATGAGGAGGAGGAGGAGGAGGAGAAGGAGGAGGAGGATGAGGAGGAGGAGGAGGAGGAAGATGAGGAGGAAGATGAGGATGAGGAGGAGGATGAGGAGGAGGAGGAGGAGGAGGAGAAGGAGGAGGAGGAGAAGAAGGTGGAGGATGAGGAGGAAGATGAGGAGGAGGAGAAGGAGGAGGAGAAGGAGGAGGAGGAGGAGGAGAAGGAGGAAGATGAGGAGGAGGAGGAAGATGAGGAGGAGGAGAAGGAGGAGAAGGAGAAGGAGGAGGAGGATGAGGAGGAGGATGAGGAGGAAGATGAGGAGGAAGATGAGGATGAGGAGGAGGATGAGGAGGAGGAGAAGGAGGAGGAGGAGAAGAAGGTGGAGGATGAGGAGGAAGATGAGGAGGAGGAGAAGGAGGAGGAGAAGGAGGAAGATGATGAGGAGGAGGAGAAGGAGGAGAAGGAGAAGGAGGAGGAGGATGAGGAGGAGGATGAGGAGGAAGATGAGGAGGAGAAGAGGAGGAGGAGAAGAGGAGGAGAAGAGGAGGAGGAGAGGAGGAGGAGAGGAGGAGGAGGAGAAAGAGGAGGAGAAGGAGGAGGAGGAGAAGGAGGAGAAGAAGGTGGAGGAGGAGGAGAAGGAGGAGGAGGATGATGAGGAGGAGGAAGATGAGGAGGAGGAGAAGGATGAGGAGGAGAAGAAGGAGGAGGAGGAGAAGAAGGAGGAGGAGGAGAAGGAGGAGAAGGAGGATGAGGAGGAGGAGGAGGAGGATGAGGATGAGGAGAAGGAGGAGGAGGAGGAGAAGGAGGAGGAGGAGGAGAAGGAGGAGGAGGAGGAGGAGGAGGAGAAAGAGGAGGAGAAGGAGGAGGAGGAGGAGAAGGAGGAAGAGAAAGATGAGGAGGAGGATGAGGAGAAGGAGGAGGAGGAGGATGAAGAGGATGAGAAGGATCCAGGAGGAGGAGGATGAGAAGGAGGAGGATGAGAAGGAGGAGGAGGATGAGAAGTATGAGGAGGATGAGGAGGATGAAGAGGATGAAGAGGATCCAGGAGGATGAGGATGAGGAGGATGAGAAGGAGGAGGATGAGAAGGATGAGGGGGATGGGAAGGATAAGAAGGATGAGGAGGATGAGGATGAGGATGAGAAGGAGGAGGAGGAGGAGAAGGAGGATGAGGATGAGAAGGAGGAGGAGGAGGAGGATGAGGATGAGGAGAAGGAGGAGGAGGAGAAAGAGGATGAGAAGGAGGAGGAGGAGGATGAGGAGGATGAGGAGGATGAGGAGGAGGATGAGAAGGATGAGGATGAGGATGAGGAGGAGGAGGAGAAGGAGGAGGAGGAGGAGAATGAGGAAAATGAGGAGAATGAGAAGAATGAGGATGAGAAGGAGGAGGATGAGGAGGAGGATGAGAAGGACAAGAAGGATGAGGAGGATGAGGAGGAAGAGGATGAGGAGGAGGATGGTTCCCAATTCAGGAGAGAAAGGGAAAGGGAGAAGAGCCGGAGAAGAAGGAGATGTGACCTGGATGAAGGCCTCGAGGGCTCCCTGAGCCAGTTTGGAGGTGACACTGAGCTGGGTGGGAGCTGGAGGGGTTTGAGGTTCTCCAAAGGGATCTGACCAGGCTGGATCCATGGGCTGAGACCAACGGGATGAGGGTTAACGAGGCCCAAAGGGCGGATCCTGCGCCCCAGGGACACCTCCCGCTGGGTCAGGAGCTCCGAGCTCCATCCAACCTGCCCTTGAGCACCTCCAGGGATGGAGCAGCCACAGCTTCTCTGGAGAAACCTCCTCCAGGGCCTCCAAACCCTCATCAGGAAGAAATTCCTGGACTCCAGCCCTGGCCTTTCCCTTGGCCTTGGTTGGGACTTCCCCAAGTTCTCCAGGTGACACCCCCCCCCCCCTCCCCAGAGCGGCCGAATCCATCAAAAAAAGAATAAATCGGAATCCACTCAAGGAACCGATTAGCTCAACGGGAAGGGGAAGAGGCCCCATCCGGCCTCACCAGGCGCAGGAGGAGGACAATGGGGGGTGAGGTCACGGAGGCCGAGGAAGAGCCCGGACGGAAGGTGAGTCAGGTTGGCAAGAGGCCAAGGCCCTGGGGAGGTCGTCATGGCAACCGATGGACGGGATTCGTTTAGGAATTTGATGGACTAGGAGGTCACTTCCAACCCAAACGATTCCATGATTCGTTTAGGAACTAGAAGGACTCAGAGGTCACTTTGAACCTAAACGATTCCATGATTTGTTTAGGAGTTAGAAGGACTCTGAGTTCACTTCCAACCCAAACAATTCCATGACTCGTTTAGGAATTTGATGGACTCGGAGGTCACTTCCAACCCAATTCATTCCATGATTCATTTAGGAACTAGAAGGACTTTGAGGTCACTTTGAACCTAAACGATTCCATGATTCGTTTAGGAATTTGATGGACTCAGAGGTCACTTCCAACCCAATTCATTCCATGATTCGTTTAAGAACGAGAAGGACTTTGAGGTCACTTCCAACCCAAACGATTCCATGACTTGTTTAGGAATTTGATGGACTCGGAGGTCACTTCCAACCCAATTCATTCCATGACTCGTTTAGGAATTTGATGGACTCGGAGGTCACTTCCAACCCAAACGATTCCATGATTCGTTTAGGAATTTGATGGACTTTGAGGTCACTTCCAACCCAAACGATTCCATGATTCGTTTAGGAATTTGATGGACTCAGAGGTCACTTCCAACCCAAACGATTCCATGATTCGTTTAGGAATTTGATGGACTCAGAGGTCACTTCCAACCCAAACGATTCCATGATTCGTTTAGGAACTAGAAGGACTTTGAGGTCACTTTGAACCTAAACGATTCCATGATTCGTTTAGGAATTTGATGGACTCGGAGGTCACTTCCAACCCAAACGATTCCATGATTCGTTTAGGAATTTGAAGGACTCGGAGGTCACTTCCAACCCAAACGATTCCACGATTCGTTTAGGAATTCGATGGACTCGGAAGTCACTTCCAACCCAAACGATTCCATGATTCGTTTAGGAATTTGATGGACTCCGAGGTCACTTCCAACCCAACTCATTCATTTAGGAACTGGATGGACTTTTAGGCCCTAAAAAAGCTCATTTGGGTCCCTAACGACGAGGAAGCTGCTTTAACGAAGAAGGTGAAGGTCGACCCAGCAGTTTCCGGAGGTGGAAGCTCCTGTGGTGGCCGAGAGGACGTCCGGAGCTCGTGCGTCACCCGAAGCTCCAGGAAAGAGGGAAACGGAGCCAAAGGGGACGTGAGGAGCCAAGAGGGTTGAAAAGGTTGGAGGTGGAGCTGAGCGAGATGGACCCAGATCCCTCTGAGGAGCCTCCAGCCCTGGATCCAGGTCCCTCTGTCCATCCTCCTGTCCTCAATCCATGGATCCAGGTCCCTCTGTCCATCCTCCTGTCCTCAATCCATGGATCCAGGTCCCTCTGTCCATCCTCCTGCCCTCAATCCATGGACCCAGCTCCCTCTGTCCATCCTCCTGCCCTCAGGCCATGGATCCAGCTCCCTCTGAGGATCCTCCTGCCCTCAGGCCATGGATCCAGCTCCCTCTGTCCATCCTCCTGCCCTCAGGCCATGGATCCAGGTCCCTCTGTCCATCCTCCTGTCCTCAATCCATGGATCCAGCTCCCTCTGTCCATCCTCCTGCCCTCAGGCCATGGATCCAGCTCCCTCTGTCCATCCTCCTGCCCTCAGGCCATGGATCCAGGTCCCTCTGTCCATCCTCCTGCCCTCCAGCCATGGATCCAGGTCCCTCTGTCCATCCTCCTGCCCTCCAGACATGGATCCAGCTCCCTCTGTCCATCCTCCTGTCCTCAATCCATGGATCCAGCTCCCTCTGAGGATCCTCCAGCCATGGATCCACCTCCCGCGGGACGAGGGGCTCCGAGCCCCGTCCAACCTGCCCTCGAACCCCCTCCAAGAAGCGATCCCATTGTCCTCATCCCAAGCCCACGTCCTCCCGTGACTCCCAGTCCACCTCTGGTCTGGTTGGTTGGCCACGGGGAGGGTTTATTAATTAATCAAGCCAGAGCTTTAACGAAGCCAACGACCTGCGAAGGTCAGAAACCATTTAGAGAAGCAGCTCGAGGGCAAAACCAGTTGTGGATTCATTAAAAGTGTTAGTGTGACCTTCAGCAGAGGGACCCGAGGCGTCCGTCCAGGACTCTGAACCTTCCCCCTTCCAATTTCAAGCTGTTCCCCCTCGTCCCATCACCCCAAGACCTTGGAGAAGCCTCTCCAGAGCTTTCCCGGAGCCCCTTGAGGTGCTGGAAGGTCTCTGCGAGGTCTCCTCGGGGCCTTCTCTTCTCCCCCAGCCCAACTCTCTCAGGCTGTCCTGGCACGGGAGCTTCTCCAGCCCTCGCCTCATCCTGGCAGCCTCCTCTGGCCCCGTTCCCACAGCTCCAGCTCCTTCTCCTGCTGAGGATTCCAGCCCTGGCCCCAACCCTCCAGGTGAGGTCTCTCACGAAGGCTTCGTCCTCAGAGCCTCCTCTGGCCCCAACAGCTCTAATCTGGGCTGCAATGGGGCACTAGGGCCGCTAGGGGGAGCTAGAGGGCGCTCACCATCCATTGGGGATGAGGGATGCTCTTGGGGCAGGAGTGAAGGGGTCGGTGGGGCAAGGACCAGTGGGTCAATGGGTCAATAGGGCAGGGCTCAATGGGTCAATGAGTCAACAGGCTGATGGATCAATGGGTCAATGGGGCAGGGATCGGTGGGCCAGTGCATCAGTGGGGCAGGGATCAGTAGGTCGATGGCTCAATGAGTCAGTGGGGCAAGGATCAGTGGGTCAATGGGCCAAGGGATCAGTGGGTCAATAGGGCAGGGATCAGTGGGTCAATGGGTCAACAGGCTGATGGACCAATGGGTCAATGGGGCAGGGACCAGTGGGTCAGTGGATCAATGGGGCAGGGATCAGTGGGTCAAAGGATCAAATGGGTCAATGGATCAATGGGACAATGAGTCAACAGGCGGATGGACCAATGGGTCAATGAGTCAACAGGCTGATGGACCAATGGGGCAGGGACTAGTGGGTCAATGGGGCAGGGATCAGTGGGTCAATGGGGCAGGGATCAGTGGGTCAAAGGCTCAATGAGTCAGTGGGGCAAGGATCAGTGGGTCAATGGGCCAAGGGATCAGTGGGTCAATGGGTCAACAGGCTGATGGACCAATGGGTCAATGGGGCAGGGATCAGTGGGTCAATGGATCAATGGGTCAATGAGTCAACAGGCTGATGGGCCAATGGGGCAGGGACTAGTGGGTCAATGGGTCAATGGGCAGGGATCAGTGGGTCAGTGCATCAATGGGGCAGGGACCGGTGGGTCGATGGCTCAATGAGTCAGTGGGGCAAGGATCAGTGGGTCAATGGGCCAAGGGATCAGTGGGTCAATAGGGCAGGGATCAGTGGGTCAATGAGTCAATAGGCTGATGGACCAATGGGTCACTGGGGCAGGGATCAGTGGGTCAATGGGTCAATGATGTAAATGGGATGATGGGTCAATGGGTCATTGGGGCAGGGATCAGTGAGTCAATGGATCAACAGATCAATGGGGCAGGGATCAGTGGGTCAATGGATCAATGGGACAGGGATCGATGGGTCAATGAGGCAGGGATCAGTGGGTCTATGGCTCAATGGGTCAATGAGGTAGGGATCAGTGGATCAATGGATCAGTGGGGCAGGGATCGATAGGTCAATGGATCAATAAGGCAGGAATCAGTGGATCAATGGGATGATGGGTCAATGGATCAAATGGGTCAATGAGTGAAAAGGTCAATGGGTCAATGGGGCAGGGATCAGTGGGTCAATGGGTCAAGGGATCAATAGGTTGATGGATCAGTGGGTCAATGGATCAATAAGGCAGGGATCAGTGGGTCAACAGATCAATGGGATGATGGGTCAATGGATCGATGGGTCATTGGGGCAGGGATCAGTGGATCAGTGGGTCAAGGGATCAATGGGATGATGGGTCAATGGGATGATGGGTCAATGGATCAAATGGGTCAATGGATTGATGGGGTCAATGGGGCAGGGATCAGTGGGTCAATAGGTCAATGGATCAATTGGTCAATGGGATGATGGGTCAATGGATCGATGGGTCATTGGGGCAGGGATCAGTGGGTCAATAGGTCAATGGATCAATTGGTCAATGGGATGATGGGTCAATGGATCGATGGGTCATTGGGGCAGGGATCAGTGGGTCAATAGGTCAATGGATCAATAGGTCAATGGGATGATGGGTCGATGGATCGATGGGTCATTGGGGCAGGGATCAGTGGGTCAATAGGTCAGTGGGATGATGGGTCAATGGATCAAATGGGTCAATGGGGCAATGGGGCAATGAGTCAAAAGGTCAATGGCTCAATGGGTTAACGGGGCAGGGATCAGTGGGCCAATGGGTCAAGGGATCAATGGCTCAATGGGATGATGGGTCAATGAAGCAATAGATCAATGGGTTGATGGCTCAATGGGGTGATGGCTCAGTAGGTCAATGAAGCAATAGGTCAATGGGGAGATGGGTCAATGGATCAATGGCTCAATGGATCAAATGGTTCAATGGATCAAATGGCTCAATGAAGCAATAGGTCAATGGGGAGATGGGTCAATGGATCAAATGGCTCAATGGATCAAATGGCTCAATGAAGCAATAGGTCAATGGGGAGATGGGTCAATGGATCAAATGGCTCAATGGATCAAATGGCTCAATGAAGCAATAGGTCAATGGGATGATGGGTCAGTGGGATGATGGGGAGATGGACCAAGGGGTTGAGGGGTCAACGGCTCAAGCGGCTAGTGGGGTGACTCGTGGGGTGACTCACCGTCTGCTGGAGGTCGGGGACGCCGATCCGCACCACCAGGCCGGGGGGGACGGCGCGTGGGGCCGGGGGGGGCGGCTCCGGGGGGGGCTCGGGGCTCTCATGGTCGCTGCCGGCCGCGCTCAGCGGCATCGGGGCGGCCGCGGGGGGGGCCTGCGGGGGACAGAGGGGACGGAGTGAGACCCCCAAACCCCATAGGGACCCCAGAGAGACACCCACCCCCCCCACCATGGGGACCCACAGGGAACCCCTTCAGACGTCCACATAGGGACCCCCAAGGGACCCCCCCATAGAGACCCATGTAGGGACCACACATACGGGGACCCATAGGGACCCCCCCAAGGGGAGCCACAGAAACCTCCATAGGGACCCACACAGACCTCCATAGGGACCCATAGGGACCCACAGAGACTTCCATATGGACCCACAGAGACTTCCATAGGGATCTCCATAAGGACCCATAGAGACCTCCATAGGGACCCATAGGGACCCACAGAGACTTCCATACGGACCCCTAGGGACCCACAGAGACCCATAGGGACCCATAGAGACCTCCATAGGGACCTCCATAGGGATCCATAGAGACCTATAGAGACCCATAGAGGTCCATAGGGCCTTACAGAGACCCATAGAGGTCCATAGGGACCTCCATAGGGCCTTATAGAGACCCATAGAGACCTCCATAGGGATCCATAGAGACCTCCATAGGGGCCCACAGAGACCTCCATAGAGCCTCATAGAGACCCATAGAGACCTCCATAGGGACCCATAGAGGTCCATAGGGACCTCCATAGGGACCCATAGAGACCTCCATAGGGCCTCATAGAGACCTCCATAGGGCCTCATAGAGACCCATAGAGACCTCCATAGGGATCCATAGAGACCTCCATAGGGCCTCAGAGAAACCGATAGAGACCTCCATAGGGATCCATAGAGACCTATAGAGACCTCCACAGGGGCCCACAGAGACCTCCATAGAGCCTCATAGAGACCCATAGAGACCTCCATAGGGACCCATAGAGACCCATAGAGGTCCATAGGGACCTCCATAGGACCTCATAGAGACCTCCATAGGGCCTCATAGAGACCCATAGAGACCTCCATAGAAAACTCCATAGGGACCCATAGAAACTTCCATAAGGACCCATAGAGACCCACAGAGACCTCCATAGGGCCTCAGAGAAACCGATAGAGACCTCCATAGGGATCCATAGAGACCTCCATAGGGACCCATAGAGACCCACAGAGACCTCCATAGGGCCTCATAGAGACCTCCATAGGGACCTCCATAGGGCCTCATAGAGACCTCCATAGGGACCTCCATAGGGACCCATAGAGGTCCATAGAGCCTCATAGAGACCCCCATAGGGCCTCATAGAGACCTCCATAGGGACCCAAAGAGACCTCCATAGGGACCCAAAGAGACCTCCATAGGGACCCATAGAGACCTCCATAGGGACCCATAGAGACCTCCATAGGGATCCATAGAGACCTCCATAGGGACCCATAGAGACCTCCACAGGGACCCATAGAGACCCAGGGAGACCTATAGAGACCTCCATAGGGCCTCAGAGAAACCGATAGAGACCTCCATAGGGATCCATAGAGACCTCCATAGGGATCCATAGAGACCCACAGAGACCTCCATAGGGCCTCATAGAGACCTCCATAGAGACCTCCATAGGGCCTCATAGAGACCTCCATAGAGACCTCCATAAGGACCCATAGAGACCTATAGAGACCCATAGAGACCCATAGAGGTCCATAGGGACCTCCATAGGGCCTTATAGAGACCCATAGAGGTCCATAGGGACCTCCATAGGGCCTTATAGAGACCCATAGAGACCTCCATAGGGATCCATAGAGACCTCCATAGGGGCCCACAGAGACCTCCATAGGGGCCCACAGAGACCTCCATAGGGGCCCACAGAGACCTCCATAGGGGCCCACAGAGACCTCCATAGAGCCTCATAGAGACCCACAGAGACCTCCATAGGGACCCACAGAGACCCATAGAGGTCCATAGGGACCTCCATAGGACCTCACAGAGACCTCCATAGGGCCTCATAGAGACCCATAGAGACCTCCATAGAAAACTCCATAGGGACCCATAGAGACCTCCATAAGGACCCATAGAGACCCACAGAGACCTATAGAGACCCATAGAGGTCCATAGAGACCTCCATAGGGACCTCCATAGGGACCCATAGAGACCTATAGAGACCCATAGAGGTCCATAGGGCCTCATAGAGACCCATAGAGACCTCCATAGGGACCCACAGAGACCTTCATAGGGACCTCCATAGGGACCCATAGAGACTTCCATAGGGACCTCCATAGGGACCCACAGAGACATCCATAGAGGCCCATAGGTACCTCCATAGGGACCCATAGAGACCCACAGAGACCTCCATAGGGACCCACAGAGACCTCCATAAGGTCCCATAGGGATCTCCATAGGGACCCACAGAGACATCCATAGAGACCCATAGAGACCTCCACAGGTCCCATAGACACCTCCATAGGGACCCACAGAGACCTCCATAGAGACCTCCGTAGGGACCCATAGAGACTTCCATAGGGGCCAATAGAGACCTCCATAGAAACCCATAGAGACGCTCCATAGAGTCCAATAGAAACCCATAGGGACCCACAGAGACCCCTAGGGACCTCCATAGGGATCCACAGAGACCCACAGGGACTCCCATAGGGCCCAACAGAGACCCATAGGGACCCCCATAGAGACCCATAGAGACCCATAGAGACCCATAGGGACCTCCATAGGGACCCACAGAGACTTCCAAAGGGACTTCCATAAGGCCCCATAGAGACCCATAGCGACCTCCATAAGGCCCCATAGAGACCCATAGGGGCCCCCATTGGGCCTCACAGATACCCATAGGGACCCACATAGAGACCTCCATAGGGACCACAGGGACCTCCATAAGGTCCCATAGGGACCCACAGAGACATCCAGAGGGACCCATAGAGACCTCCACAGGTCCCATAGACACCTCCATAGGGACCCACAGAGACCTCCATAGGGCCCCATAGAGACCTCCATAGGATCCCATAGGGACCTCCATAGGGCCCCACAGAGACCCATAGAGACCCCCATAAAGACCCACAGAGACCTCCATAGGGACCCATAGGGACCTCCATAGGGCCCCATAGAGACTCTCCCGCTGAGGATTCCAGCCCTGGCCCCAACCCTCCAGCTGAGGTGTCCCCGACAGGAGCAGAGGGGACAATCCCCTCCCTCCCTGCTGCTCCCACAGCTCTCTGGATGCAGCCCAGGACATGAGGGGGGTTCCTGAGCCACCAGAACACCTTGTGGAGCTTCTCCTCCCTCAGCTTCCCAAGTCCTTCTCCTCAGAGCTGTTCCCATCCCACCGTCTGGAGAAGGAGCTGGAGCTGTGGGAACGGGGCCAGAAGAGGCTGCGAGGATGAGGCGAGGGCTGGAGAAGCTCCCGTGCCAGGACAGCCTGAGAGAGTTGGGCTCGTTCGGCTCCGAGGAGACCTCGCCGAGACCTTCCAGCACCTGAAGGGTCTCCGGGAAAGCTCTGGAGAGGCTTCTCCAAGCTCTTGGGGTGACGGGACGAGGGGGAACGGCTTTAAGGGGAAGGTTTAGATGGACACGAGGAGGAATTTCTTCCCCATGAGGGTCTGGAGGAGCCTCCTCTCCACAACCACCTCCTCCCAACCCTCCCCAGAGCCACCTTCCTCACCTCCGCGGCTCGAGGAGCAGCCGCTGGGGCTCGGCTGGCGATGCCCACAGGGCCGGACGGAGCCTGGTGGCCGCTGGAGAAGAGCCGGTGGCCTCCGCGGAGCCAACCCCGAGCCCCGCGGGGACCTGGGCGGCCTCGGGGCTTCCCACCTGAGACCTTCCCCCCCATCCAGCCACCCCAGGCTGGTCCCGGATGACCCGACAGCTCCTCCAGGTCGTCCTCATCTCTTCTCCGTTATCCTCGTGGGGGTCGGTGACCTCCGCATCTGCTCCGGCTGCTCCTTCCCCACGACCTCCAGAAGTGACTCGTGGGGACGAGGCCGTCCTCGTCCCCCCCCCCCCCCCCAACTCCTCTGCCAACCCCGAAGCTCGTTAGGGCCGTGGGGAGCGAACGAGGGAGAGGAGAGAGGTCATCGATCGGCCCCGATGGCGCCTGAGGGGTCATCGTCCCTCATCGATCGTCCCTCTTCCAGTTGAGGAGAGGCCAGGATTTAAAGGGAAAGGGTGAGGAGCAAGCAAGGAGGGGCTGGAAGAGTTGGAAGGGACCTCGAAGCACGTCCAGATCCAACCTGGGGACACCTCCTGCTGGATCAGGGGCTCCGACCTCCATCCAACCTGCCCTTGAGCACCTCCAGGGATGGAGCAGCCACCACTGCTCTGGGAAACCTCTTCCAGGGTCTCCAAACCCTCAGCAGGAAGAAATTCCTCCTCGTGTCCATCTAAACCTTCCCCTTAAAGCCGTTCCCCCTCGTCCCGTCACCCCAAGAGCTTGGAGAAGCCTCTCCAGAGCTCTCCTGGAGCCCCTTGAGGTGCTGGAAGGTCTCTGCGAGGTCTCCTCAGAGCCTTCTCTTCTCCCCCAGCCCAACTCTCTCAGCCTGTCCTCCTATGGGAGGTTCTCCAGCCCTCGCCTCATCCTCAGAGCCTCCTCTGGCCCCGTTCCCACAGCTCCAGCTCCTTCTCCAGATGGTGGGATGGGAGCAGCTCTGAGGAGAAGGACTTGGAGTTCTGGGGGAGAAACTCGACGTGAGCCACAACATGTTCTCCAGGCTCAGGAACCCCCCTCATGTCCTGGGCTGCATCCAGAGAGCTGTGGGAGCAGCAGGGAGGGAGGGGATTGTCCCCTCGGCTCCTGTCGGGGACACCTCAGCTGGAGGGTTGGGGCCAGGGCTGGAATCCTCAGCAGGAGAAGGAGCTGGAGCTGTGGGAACGGGGCCAGAGGAGGCTCTGAGGATGAGGCGAGGGCTGGAGAAGCTCCCATAGGAGGACAGGCTGAGAGAGTTGGGCTGGGGGAGAAGAGAAGGCTCTGAGGAGACCTCGCAGAGACCTTCCAGCACCTCAAGGGGCTCCTGGAGAGCTGGGGAGAGGTTTCTCCAAGGTCTTGGTGTGATGGGATGAGAGGGAACGGCTTTAAGGGGAAGGTTTAGATGGACAGGAGGAGGAATTTCTTCCTGCTGAGGGTTTGGAGGCCCCGGAAGAGGTTTCCCAGAGCAGTGGTGGCTGCTCCATCCCTGGAGGGGCTCAAGGGCAGGTTGGATGGAGCTTGGAGCCCCTGATCCAGCGGGAGGTGTCCCTGGGGTGGGAGATGTGGGGTGTTCCCCACCCCAAGGAGCCTCCCGAGGGCTTGGGAGCCCTGGTAGCCATAGGAACCTGAGTGAAAGGGGTCACCTTGGCAACCGGAGCTTTACACTGATGCTGGAGCACGTGCCCAGCCCTGTGCCCACCCAGGGGCCTCCTCCCACGTCGGCGAAGCCTCCCCAGGCAGGAGGGACGTGACCTGGAGGCTCCTCCAGGAGCCAAACCTCCTCTCAGGGAGTTGCAGAGAGCAAGGAGGTCTCCCCTCAGCCTCCTCTTCTCCAGGAGAAACACCCCCAGGGCCCTCAGCCTTCTTCTCCACACCCTTCCACACCTTCCTTGCTCTTCTCTGCACTCGCTCCACAGCCTCAAGGTCTTTCTTGGAGTGAAGGAGCCAGCACTGAGCCCAGGATTGGAGGTTGGGTCTCCCCAGAGGGAGAAGAACCTCCCTGGCCCTGCTGGCCACACCGGCTCTGCTCCAAGCCAAGCTGCCCTTGGCCTTCTTGGCCACCTGGACTCCTCCTGCTGCCTCCTCTCCAACCAACCCCCCCAGCTCCTTCTCCTCCTCCAGCCACTTTCCAGCCAGATTTCTCTCCTGGGCTGGAGCTCTGTGAGGTCGTCCACAGCCTCAGCCGAACATCGAACACCTTCGGGAAGCCCCATGATCCACCAACTCCATCAACCGCGACCTCCAAGCTCACCCAGATCCAACTCGGGGACACCTCCCGCTGGATTGGAGGCTCCGACCTCCATCCAACCTGCCCTCGAGCCCCTCCAGGGATGGAGCAGCCACCACTGCTCTGGGAAACCTCTTCCAGGGCCTACAAACCCTCATCAGGAAGAAATTCCTCCTCGTGTCCATCTAAACCTTCCCCTTAAAGCCGTTCCCCCTCATCCCATCACCCCAAGAGCTTGGAGAAGCCTCTCCAGAGCTTTCCTGGAGCCCCTTGAGGTGCTGGAAGGTCTCTCCGAGGTCTCCTCGGAGCCGAACGAGCCCAACTCTCTCAGGCTGTCCTGGCACGGGAGCTTCTCCAGCCCTCGCCTCATCCTCAGAGCCTCCTCTGGCCCCGTTCCCACAGCTCCAGCTCCTTCTCCGGCCGAGGATTCCAGCCCTGGCCCCAACCCTCCGGCTCCCCCAGAGTCCCGCTGTCCCCCCAAGCGTCACCTGAAGGTGGTGGGAGGCAGGTCTGAGCTGTTCCTGAGGTCTTGGGTGGGATGTGGGTGGAGGAGACCTCCTCCCCAGGGGCTCTGGGGGTTGCTGGGACCCCAGAAAAACCCCTCTCGGCCGGAGCCTCCGGGCGGCTAAGTCGAGGTAAGAGGATCAGAGGAGGCTCCATCTGCTCCTCTGAGGAAGAGGAGGAGGAGGAGGAGGAGGGAGAAGGGGGGATCCCACCCCCAGGAGGTGACGCGGGACACACCTGAGGGACCTCAGGAGAGGGGGGGGGCAGGGGGGAGATGGGGGTTCAAGGTGGGAGATGGGGGGACAGGGAGGGGGATGGGGGGAAAGGTGGGAGATGGGGGGACAGGGAAGAGATTGGGGTTCAAGGTGGGAGATGGGGAGACAGGGAAGAGATTGGGGTTCAAGGTGGGAGATGGGGAGACAGGGAAGAGATTGGGGTTCAAGGTGAGAGATGGGGAAACAGGGAGGAGATTGGGGTTCAAGGTAGGAGATTAGGGTTCAAGGTGGGAGATGGGGACAGGTGGGAGATGGAGGTTCAGGTGGGAGATTGGGGTTCAAGGTAGGGGATGGGGAGACAGGGAAGAGATTGGGGTTCAAGGTGGGAGATGGGGGGACAGGTAGGGGATGGGGGGACAGGGAAGAGATTGGGGTTCAAGGTAGGAGATTGGGGTTCAGGTGGGAGATTGGGGAGACAGGCGGGAGATGGAGGAGACAGGTAGGGGATTGGGGTTCAAGGTGAGAGATTGGAGGGACAGGTAGGGAGATGGGGGGACAGGGAAGAGATTGGGGTTCAAGGTGGGAGATTGGGGTTCAAGGTGGGAGATGGGGAAACAGGGAGGAGATTGGGGTTCAAGGTGGGAGATTAGGGTTCAGGTAGGGGATGGGGAGACAGGGAAGAGATTGGGGTTCAAGGTGGGAGATGGGGAGACAGGGTAGGGGATGGGGGGACAGGTGGGAGATTGGGGTTCAAGGTGGGGAGATAGGGAGACAGGGAAGAGATAGGGGTTCAAGGTGAGAGATTGGGGTTCAAGGTGGGAGATGGGGAGACAGGGAAGAGATTAGGGTTCAAGGTGAGAGATTGGGGTTCAAGGTGGGAGATGGGGAGACAGGGAAGAGATAGGGGTTCAAGGTGAGAGATTGGGGTTCAAGGTGGGAGATGGGGAGACAGGGAAGAGATTGGGGTTCAAGGTGGGAGATTGGGGTTCAAGGTGGGAGATGGGGAGACAGGGAAGAGATTGGGGTTCAAGGTGGGAGATGGGGAGACAGGGAAGAGATTGGGGTTCAAGGTGGGAGATTGGGGTTCAAGGTGGGGAGATGGGGGGACAGGTAGGGGGATGGGGTTCAAGGTGAGAGATGGGGACAGGTGGGAGATGGAGGTTCAGGTGGGAGATTGGGGTTCAAGGTAGGGGATGGGGAGACAGGGAAGAGATTGGGGTTCAAGGTGAGAGATGGGGAGACAGGGAAGAGATTGGGGTTCAAGGTAGGAGATTGGGGTTCAAGGTGGGAGATGGGGAGACAGGGAGGGGATGGGGAACAGGGAAGAGATTGGGGTTCAAGGTGGGAGATTGGGGAGACAGGGAGGGGATGGGGGTTCAAGGTGGGAGATTGGGGTTCAAGGTGGGAGATGGGGGTTCAAGGTGGGAGATTGGGGGACAGGTAGGGGATGGGGAACAGGGAAGAGATTGGGGTTCAAGGTAGGAGATTGGGGTTCAAGGTGGGAGATTGGGGTTCAAGGTGGGAGATTGGGGTTCAAGGTGGGAGATTGGGGGACAGGTGGGAGATGGGGTGTCCCTCCAAGCCATTAGTGTCCCCTCAGGTGTCCCCAAACCCCCCAACCTGCTCTCCACCTGCTCGCGGGGAGGAGGAGGAGGAGGTCGAGGCAGGTGAAGGCTCCACCTGCAGCCCCAGGAGGAGGTGGGAGGGGACCTTGGGGACCCCAAAGGGAGAGATTCGGGGCTCACCTGGGAGGGAGGGGGACAGGAGCCACCTCACGGAGACACCTCCTCATCCACCTGGTTTGGGGGGAGAAGGTCACAGAGTGAGGAGAACGTCAACCGGACCCACGGCTGCCCCACAGCTCCAGCCCAACCTGCCCCACAGCTCCGTCTCCAGGTGACCCACGGCTGCCCCACGGCTCCAGCCCAACCTGCCCCACAGCTCCATCTCCAGGTGACCCACGGCTGCCCCACGGCTCCGGCCCAACCTGCCCCACAGCCACCCCACGGCTCCATCTCCAGGTGACCCACAGCTCCAGCCCAACCTGCCCCACAGCCACCCCACAGCTCCATCTCCAGGTGACCCATGGCCACCCCATGGCTCCAGCCCAACCTGCCCCACAGCCACCCCACGGCTCCATCTCCAGGTGACCCACAGCTGCCCCATGGCTGCCCCACGGCTCCATCTCCAGGTGACCCACGGCCGCCCCACGGCTCCAGCCCAACCTGCCCCATGGCTCCAGCCCAATGTGACCCACAGCTGCCCCATAGCTCCAGCCCAACCTGCCCCATGGCTCCATCTCCAGGTGACCCACAGCTCCATCTCCAGGTGCCCCACGGCCACCCCACGGCCGCCTCATGGCTCCAGCCCAAGACACCCCACGGCTGCCCCACAGCTCCATCTCCAGGTGCCCCATGGCCACCCCACAGCTCCAGCCCAACCTGCCCCACAGCTCCATCTCCAGGTGACCCACGGCTACCCCACGGCTCCGGCCCAACCTGCCCCACAGCTCCGTCTCCAGGTGACCCACGGCTGCCCCACGGCTCCGGCCCAACCTGCCCCACAGCCACCCCACAGCTCCATCTCCAGGTGACCCACAGTCACCCCATGGCTGCCCCACAGCTCCATCTCCAGGTGACCCATGGCCACCCCACGGCTCCAGCCCAACATGACCCACGGCTGCCCCACGGCTCCATCTCCAGGTGACCCACAGCCGCCCCAAGGCTCCATCTCCAGGTGACCCACAGCTGCCCCACAGCTCCATCTCCAGGTGACCCACGGCCGCCCCACGGCTCCAGCCCAACCTGCCCCATGGCTCCAGCCCAATGTGCCCCACAGCTGCCCCATAGCTCCAGCCCAACCTGCCCCATGGCTGCCCCACAGCTCCAGCCCAATGTGACCCACAGCCACCCCATGGCTCCAGCCCAACCTGCCCCATGGCTCCATCTCCAGGTGACCCACAGCTCCATCTCCAGGTGACCCACGGCCACCCCACGGCCGCCTCATGGCTCCAGCCCAAGACACCCCATGGCTGCCCCACAGCTCCATCTCCAGGTGCCCCACGGCCACCCCACAGCTCCAGCCCAACCTGCCCCACGGCTCCATCTCCAGGTGACCCACAGCTGCCCCACGGCTCCAGCCCAACCTGCCCCACGGCTCCATCTCCAGGTGACCCACGGCCGCCCCACGGCTGCCCCACAGAACCTCTAGGCCCCACGGCCACCCCACAGCGACCCCTTGCCCCACAGTTGCCCCAGAGGACCCCGAGAGGGCCCCACAGCTGCCCCACAGCATCACCCCACATCCCCCCCCCCATCTCTCAACCCCCCCCAAGCATCATCCAGACCCACACCTCTCAGCTCCCCCCCCATCTCCCCACGGCTGCCCCACACCCCACAGCCTCCTCTCAGCCCCACGGCTGCCCCATAGCACCTCACATCCCCCCCCAGCCCCACATCTCCCCCTATCTATCTCTCAACACCCCCCCCAGCCCCACATCTCCCCCTATCTATCTCTCAACCCCCCCCCCCAGCCCCACATCTCCCCCTATCTATCTCTCAACCCCCCCCAGCCCCACATCTCCCCCTATCTATCTCTCAACCCCCTCCCCAGCCCCACATCTCCCCCTATCTATCTCTCAACCCCCCCCCCCAGCCCCACATCTCCCCCTATCTATCTCTCAACCCCCCCCCAGCCCCACATCTCCCCCTATCTATCTCTCAACCCCCCCCCCAGCCCCACATCTCCCCCTATCTATCTCTCAACCCCCCCCCAGCCCCACATCTCCCCCTATCTATCTCTCAACCCCCCCCCAGCCCCACATCTCCCCCTATCTATCTCTCAACCCCCCCCCAGCCCCACATCTCCCCCTATCTATCTCTCAACCCCCCCCCAGCCCCACATCTCCCCCTATCTATCTCTCAACCCCCCCCCAGCCCCACATCTCCCCCTATCTATCTCTCAACCCCCCCCCCAGCCCCACATCTCCCCCTATCTATCCCTCAACCCCCCCCCCAGCCCCACATCTCCCCCTATCTATCTCTCAACCCCTCCCCCCAGCCCCACATCTCCCCCTATCTATCTCTCAACCCCCCCCCCCCCAAGCACCATCCAGACCCACATCTCTCAGCTCCACCCCCCCCCCCCCATCTCCCCACGGCCTCCCCCACACCCCACACCCTCCTCTCAGCCCCATAGCATCACCCCCCATAGCATCAC
>JAUMJK010000459.1:0-75931 GCA_033558105.1 Coccyzus lansbergi
AGTCTCGTCGCCAGGGGGCGCTGCGTGAAGCTCTATGGTTGGGGCGGGGCGCGGCGCCGCCACGTGACCCGTGCCGGGATTGGGCGGGAGGCGTCGCGTCATGGCGGCGGAGAGCGGTGAGCAGGGCTGTACCCGGGGCTGACTGGGGCTTGCGGAGGTATGGGGCGGGGGGGGGGGGGGCTGCAGGGGCCCTGGTGTCATAGAATCACCAGAGTGGAGAAGACCCACCAGGTCATCAAGTCCAACCATTCCCATGAGTCACCAACCCATGTCTCTCAGCACCTCATCTACCCATCCCTTCACCTCTCCAGGGAAGGTGAATCAACCCCCTCCCTGGGCAGCCCCTGTCAGTGCCCAATGACACTATACATGAATTTTTTTTCCCTGATATCCAGCCTGATCCTTCCCTGGTGGAGCTTGAAGCCATTCCCTCTTGTCCTGTCCCCTGTCCCTTGGGAGAAGAGCCCAGCTCCCTCCTCCCCACAACCTCCTTTCAGGTAGTTGTAGAGAGCAATGAGGTCTCCCGTCAGCCTCCTCTTCTCCAGGATAAACACCCCCAGCTCTCTCAGCTGTTCCTCATAAGGCCTGTTCTCCAGCCCCTTCACCAGCTTCATTGCTCTTCTCTGGACTCCCTCCAGAGCCTCAACATCCTTCTTGTGGTGAGGGGCCCAGAACTGAACAGAGGATTCAAGGAGAGGTCTAAATTGGAGTGGTATGAAAATGGAGCAGGTAGGGTAGGAGCCGCCCCCGAGTGGGGAATGGTGTTTCGGCAGGGTTGCTGCAAATGTTTAGCATGGGAGAAGAGCCCAGCTCCCTCCTCTCCACAACCTCCTTTCAGGGAGTTGGAGAGAGCAATGAGGTCTCCCCTCAGCCTCCTCTTCTCCAGGATAAACACCCCCAGCTCTCTCAACCCTTCCTCATCAGGCCTGTTCTCCAGCCCCTTCCCCAGCTTCGTTGCTCTTCTCTGGACTCACTCCAGAGCCTCAACATCCTTCTTGTGCTGAGGGGCCCAGAACTGAACACAGGATTCAAGGAGCTGTTGCTATGGATCGTTGGGGATCATTGCAGCCTCGCTGGTCACGGGGGTCTTGGTGGTCGTGCTGTCCCTGCGGCAGTGTCCCAGCCCCTCAGAGCGGCGAGGGGAGCCTGAGGCTCTGCACAGGCCATTGTGCTGCCTCGGCAGGGCCGGGCGGTGCTTCGGGTGTTTGTGGCTTGGGTGTTCATTGTCGCTGCTTCCCGCAGGTGTTGGGGCCGGTGCTGGCAGTGCTCGGGCTTTCAGGCGCAGAACAGCTCCTTTGGGGCTGGTGTAAAAGAGAAAAGAAGAGAAGCACTGGAAAGAGAACGGGTGGAAGCCATGTGAAACCTGGGAGGGGGACACTGTGGAGCGTACCTGAGAGGAGAATCATAGAATCATAGAACAACCAGGTTGGAAGGGACCCATTGGATCATCTAGTCCAACCATTCCTATCAAAGAAGAAATAAATAGTGACAGTGGGGGAAAGAAAAGGCTGAGAGGCAGAGCTGGAGCTGATGAAGAGAGGAGATTTGTTTTGGGCGTTGCCAGGCTAGGGCCTTGAGGGGGTTGAGCAGAGCCTGGTTGTTAGAGGAGGGCGGTGCAGCTCTGATGAGGGCTCTCCAGCAGGCAGAGCAGAGGTGTGGTGGGAGAGTAAATGACAAAGCTGCAGTTTGCCTTCTGTCTCAGTCTTGCTCTTGTTCCAGCGCAGGGTGGGCTGTGGGGCTTGCTGCTGCTGCTGTGGGGGAATAGGGGTGCTGCCTGGGAGGTGTTTGGGGACAGCTCTATCCTTCCTAGCTAGGCAGAATCTCAGTAAGACTCCCTCTCAGGTCCACTGCTGCCTTACTGTGCTCCCATGTTTTCCCAGAGAAAATAAAATCTCTTTCTGCCAGGAGGAGAGGGACCTGGGGGTGTTGGTCGACAGCCGACTGAACATGAACCAGCAGTGTGCCCAGGTGGCCAAGAAGGCCAATGGCATCCTGGCTTGGATCAGAAATGGTGTGAGCAGCAGGGCCAGGGAGGTTCTTCTCCCTCTGGACTTGGCACTGGTGGGACTGCTCCTTGAATCCTGTGTTCAGTTGTGGGCCCCTCAGCACAAGAAGGATATTGAGGCTCTGGAGCGAGTCCAGAGAAGAGCAGTGAAGGGGCTGGAGAACAGGCCCTATGAGGAGCGGCTGAGAGAGCTGGGGGTGTTTATCCTGGAGAAGAGGAGGCTGCGAGGAGACCTCATTACTCTCTACAACTGCCTGAAAGGAGGTTGTAGAGAGGAGGGAGCTGGGCTCTTCTCCCAAGTGACAGGGGACAGGACAAGAGGGAATAGACTCAAGCTCCACCAGGGGAGATTTAGGGTGTAGATTAGGAAGAAGTTTTTCACGGAAAGGGTCATTGGGCATTGGTATAGGCTGCCCAGGGAGGTGATTGATTCACCTTCCCTGGAGGTGTTTAAGGGATGGGTAGACGAGGTCCTGAGGGACATGGTTTAGTGTTTGATAGGAACCCCTGTTACAGTGCCATGCTTTATTTATGATGTCCGCAATATTCCAAAAATTGGGGTTTGGGTCCTTTTGTATAGCAAGATTACTGTTCTGCTTCGATTACCTCTGTTTGTAAAATTAGGGTTTGGTTTGTATTTCACTCAGAACATCCAAGCAGCCGCAGACACACTGTGTTTTGCATTCCCCTCCCTTTTCTCACCCCGTGTGTGCGTTGCTGCTGCTCAGGCAGGTGGATCCACAGGGATTTCTGGATGCTCACTTGCTGCAGGGCGGCTGCTGTGCCAGGCAGTGACACACAGTTCTTTCAATAACTCCGGAAATAAAAATTACATCATATAAAATATGGTCACGTGGCCAAGGCCCTTCTTGTTATTGACTGCTGGGTGTTTGTCTCAGAGTGGCTGATGGCCAGCGGAGCAGACAGAGCAAGGAGCAGCACTACTGGCACAGATTTAATGTGTCTTTTCACCAAGGCAAGGTTTGACATTTAAAGGCTGTTCCATTCACTTACCAGGTCTCTGATCCTTCATCGTTTGATGATTCTTTCCCTGTTCCAGCCTCTCCTTCAGCCTTCACATCCTTAGGTATTTTCTTGGGTGACATTTCAGTGATTTCTCATTATCCGTGTGGTTGGGTGTCCAGCTGTGACAGGGAAAGGTACAACATAACAAGCAAACAGCTAAACGCGTTCAGGAAAGCTACCTGATACCTCATTGCAAGCACTGCATTGTTCTAGTTTCTCATTTAAATGTCCCTCTCTTGTTCCTGTCTGTGATATTGATCCTTGCTTATGGCTCTCCGTGCCAGAGAATTTTTCTTGCTTAATCTTCTGAGTTTTTCTTCTTGCCTCTTCTCCTGGGGGCAGGCAAGTCTGATGGGGGTTTCAATAGTCAGAACATATAAAGAAGACATCGAAGTGGGAGGGTGTGTGTTCCAGCTGGACTTAATTTATCTTGCCCAGGAATGACCCACACAACTGACCATCTCAGACACAGTGGAGCTTTTGCAGCTCCTGTTGACACTTCCACCTGGAGGCGTGCTGGAATCTGCCTGTTGGAGGAAGCCAGAGAAGGGCTTAAATGGAGACCGTTCCTGAGGTGTTGATTTTTTTTTCCTTTTTCTTTTGTCCACAGCTCCGCAGTGCAGGCTCCCCAGCAAACCCAGGCTCCAGAAGCCCTCTTCCTTTGTTTATGCTGATCATCCGTGCCACTGAGACAGAACCGTAGCCAAAACTGAAGATGCCACTCTTCTTCCGTAAGAAGAAACCCAGTGATGATGCTCGGAAGCGCCTTGAATACCAAATGTGCCTGGTAAGCAGTGCTAAGGCCATTTCTCTTCTCTACTTCTGGACACCAAGTGACTTGGTACGTCCCCTGTGTTACCAATGGTCATGTTCGTGGTCTCATCAAGACAGCAGGTCCTCTTCTTAATGTACATCAGAGAATTCCTGCATTGCTCGCCTCCCTTTGCCCTCCCATCCTTCTCTGCCTCTGTGGTTCCACCTGATGTGCTCTACCCCTCTCACCTTCTTTCAGGTTGCATCTGGGACCCCATGACTCCCTTTTCTTCCATCCTCCTTTACTCTTACGACTCTCCCAGTTTGCTTTTCTTGCTAAGGAACCTGCGGCATTCCCTTTCCCATCATACCTGACTTTCATTGTGCCTCTCTTTTGCTTCTCATTGTTATTTCTTTTCTTCCTGTTCACTCAGAGAATAGATCTGTTAGCCACTGCTGTTTGTTTTCCTGGACTAGGATTTGGCCAGGATCCCCTCGGCAGGCTGCTCTCCTGCCTGTTGGATGTCCGTGAGGTATTTTGGAAAGGCAGATTTTGTCGTGTACCAAAAATAAAACTAGTGTTACTGAATTTATTGAGTTGGAGGATTTCTATTCAACTCCTGTAGAGTTTAATCTCTCTGTTCTGTATTGCCTGTGCTTAGTTTAGGATCTGCAGTTCTGAAGAGTTAACAAAGGCACTGACATAAAGTTTTATTGTCTCGTGCAGCACCTTTTATTCAAGACAATAATTCTGGAGACGCAATGCTGCTTATGATGTGGGTTGGTCCAGTGTTGTTGCTGCTGGCAGCTGCGTTGGGTTTAGTTGGTTTGAACATGGAAAAAACTCTTTAGGGCGGAAACAGTGAGTTCTTGCTCCTTCTTACGAGCAGAGCTGGCTCTGCAGCTGCCAGGGAAGCAGAAAGGCACCGGTAGGTTGTTTTGGTGTCTGTGCACAGTTCAGAAGGTTGATCTGTGGGGTGTGACATGCTAGTGACACAGCAGGCTCTCTACAGGAGGCTGAGAGGAGACCTCATTGCTCTCTCCAACTCCCTGAAAGGAGGTTGTGGAGAGGAGGGAGCTGGACTCTTCTCCCAAGTGACAGGGGACAGGACAAGAGGGAATGGCCTCAAGCTCCACCAGGGGAGATTTAGGCTAGAGATTAGGAGGAAGTTTTTCACACAGAGGGTCATTGGGCATTGGAATAGGCTGCCCAGGGAGGTGGTTGATTCACCTTCCCTGGAGGTGTTTAAGGGATGAGTAGACGAGGTCCTGAGGGACATGGTTTAGTGTTTGATAGGAATGGTTGGACTCAGTGATCCGATGGGTCTCTTCCAACCTGGTGATTCGATGATTCTACAGCCTAGGATGGCACTGCACTTGTTCCTAGGAAGGGCCTTTCTGGCGCCTGAGAACCCATTGCTTCCTTTCCATATCCTTTCAATTACAGAATTAGCATGTGCTTTGGTTCTTTGTGCAGAAATTTATTGCACCAGAGGGTTTTCTCTGCAGTTTGGTTTCCCGGCTGCTTTTGCTGCAGTTGTGGCAGCACACTCCTTGCTTCTAGCATGGTCATTGCATTACATGATGCAGAGAACTGTAATTGGGTTTGTTCGGGAGAGCCTGGTTGAGTTGCTTGATCACTCTGCAGCAAGAGGCCACGTGTCTCTGCATGCTCTGACTCTCTGGGTGTTTATCTTCTCTCTCCAGGCAAAAGAAGCTGGTGCTGGTGACACTCTGGACATATCCAAATGTGAACTCTCAGAGGTATGTTCTCTGCAGCTTCCAGAATGAGCACATAGATCTGATTCCTCCATGTGCTTCATAGAACCATAGAATCAGAATCACCAGGTTAGAAGAGACCCACCGGATCATCGAGTCCAACTGTTCCCACCAATCTCTAAACCATGTCCCTCAGCACCTCGTCCACCCATCCCTTAAACCACTCCAGGGAAGGCGAGTCAACCACCTCCCTGGGCAGCCTGTTCCCGTGCCCAATGACCCTTTCCATTAAGAATTTTTTCCTTATGTCGAGCCTGAACCTCCCCTGGTGGAGCTTGAGGCCATTCTCTCTCGTCCTGTCATTGACCCCTTCTTGTGACCAACTGCCAGATTTAGGAGCCTTGAGGCAGAAATGGCCTTGTTATTGGTCCACTTCTTCCCATGCCTGCAGAGCTCTGCTGGGGGCTTCTTCCCCTTTTTTTGTGGGAGCTTGCCTGTCCTACCTGATGCTCCAGCTGCATTTCTGTCCTGGGAATCCTTTTCCATTTAGTAAAATGGGAAGGGCAGAGTGGTCCCATACTCTCCACCAGTACCTTGGTAGGACCCCAGTTTGGGACCTCGTGGCCTGATTTTGCTGGTCATAAGGGAATTTGCTTGCCAAAGGCTGACTTTTTCTAAACTTAGAGCTACAAAGTCTGCCACCTGCTGTTATAGGCTGCTGTTTAAGGATGGAAATCTCACTTCCAGCTTGGCTTCCTTTCTGGCAGACAATAAAATTAGAAAGAAGCTGCCTGCTGGTGTGTGAGCTGTTAGTGACAGCCTGCCAGGCTTTCAGAGCAGACAGCTTTTCATTCTGGCAGCCCAGCAGTCCTGCTCAGCAGAAGCCTGTTTCTATTTCACTTTTATTTTTTAGTCATTGTATCTTGTTTCTAAAATGTTAGGACCTGTGTAACCTTTAGTCAGGGACGCCTTGGCCAGGCAAACTGATAGATACTGCTCTGCTTCTTGGGAAGAGATTTGGGACCATTTTGGAGAGGACACGTGTCTGCTGTGCAGCCTGAAATGGCTCTGCTGAGACTCTGGGATATTTTGTTCCAAGACAGAAGCCAAGAACATCTTGTGTGTAGGTTTGAGCTGTGTGGGATGGTCTTTGAGCCTGCCTGAATGAAAAGGTGGCAGACAGAGGATGCACTGAGCCAGCTCTGTTTGGAACTGCAGCTGATTTGGATCCCCAGCTGCTCCTTTTGCATTCACACAGAATCACCAGGTTGGAAGAGACCCACTGGATCATCAAGTCCAACCATTCCTACCAGTCTCTAAACCGTGTACCTCAGCACCTCGTCCACCCACACCTTAAACCCCTCCAGGGAAGATGAATCAACCACCTCCCTGGGCAGCCTCTGCCACTGCCCAATCACCCTTGCTGGGAAAAATTTTTTCCTAATGTCCAGCTTGACCCTCCCCTGGCAGAGCTTGAGGCCATTCCCTCTTGTCCTGTCCCCTGTCCCTTGGGAGAAGAGCCCAGCTCCCTCCTCTCCACAACCTCCTTTCAGGGAGTTTGAGAGAGCAATGAGATCTCCTCTCAGCCTTCTCTTCTCCAAGCTGAACACCCCCAGCTCTCTCAGCCGTTCCTCATAAGGTCTGTTCTCCAGCCCCTTCACCAGCTTTGTTGCTCTTCTCTGGACTTGCTCCAGAACCTCAACATCCTTCTTGTACTGAGGGGCCCACAACTGAACACAGGATTCGAGGTTTGGTCTCCCCAGTGCCGAGTCCAGAGGGAGAAGAACCTCCCTTGGCCCTGCTGGTCACACCATTTCTGATCCAAGCCAAGATGCCATTTCACTCCATAAAACTCTCTCTCGCTGTTTCTTCTGAGCCTTTATTTTTTCAATATATAAAGTGAACCATCAGTTTGGTCTTAAAATTAATCTGGACAGAGTTTGTCTGAGTTCATGCTGCAGAGCTGGTCACGGTGCTCAGCTTTGGCTGGTGTGTGCTGAATTTTCTGACCTATCCCTTTCCTGACCGCCCCTCTCCTGCAGATCCTGCCACATGCGAGAACACCCAGTCCTGCCTGTTGCTCACCTTTCTCATTCAACCCACCGCAGCTTGTTTGCCGAGGTAGCAAAGCCGTAGGATGCGTTTGTGTGATGACTAAATGAAAATATGCCTGAGCTCCTGAGTCATCTGCACATTGGTTATTAAATCAGGCGAGACTTGAACTTCTGCCTGAGCCTCAGTCTGTTTGGTGCTGTGAATGACACTGCTGCGTGGTGGGGAGCCATGGCAAGGGTTTAAATAGAAGCCGACTGGGAAGCACTCTCATCCTGAGCCAAAACCAGTGCCTGTAATTTTAAATATCACTTGCGTTTTCATTAAAGTGAGCTATTCACACTTTACAGGTGGACACCGCAGAAGTGCTTGCAAAGATTATTGTCTTGAGAACTCTGACACGACTGTTTTTGTATTGGTTTTAGGTTCCTTACGGGGCCTTTGCAACTTGTAAAGTCTTGCAAAAGAAGGTAATGTTGCAATCAGAAATTATTAGTTGTTTCTGTTATTTGGCTTGAGTATTGTGTTTGAAATAACTGCGTGTGGTTGGTTGTGTTGCTTCAAAAGAAGTTTACTTGTGATGGATTTGGCCTCTTGCAGGACTTTGCATAGAGAGCAAGTTGGGAAGGACTAATACAGTCTGGGTGCTTTAGAGCTAACATTTGTCTTGGAAGATGAGATGGTTCTATCTTACCCTATCTGATGATAATTCTCATGTGAACGACTAGATTCTTGTTTAGATTTCATGTTAAATGTTTGATCTATGAAATCCCCTCACTATCTTAATATTTTCTATGATACTGAATAAGTTACTGAGCTCTTACACAGCCTCCACAGTTAAATCTCAGCAGATGTGCCTGTTCTAGACAGCAGGGTCTCTTCTGTTCATGTTTCAATGGGTTTTTTCCTCCACAGGTGCTGATTCTTCATACGAATAATCTGACATCTTTAGTTCCAAAGTCCTGCAGCCTCCTGAGTCTCATAACTCTGAAGGTATTTGTGATTCTTAACTGTTACTCTGCAGCCTATTTTCCTTGCATTCCAGCTGCACTCAAACACCCAAATAAATCCCTTCTATCTGTCTTCTCCAAGAATTGATAACAAGATGTGGAACCTGCCTTTCCCTGGTTTGCCTCCTGGGTAGAGACAGTGGTCACTGAGCAGTTTGTTTGAAATCATAATCAGTCCCAGGACTCATTTATCCTTTTTGTAATCCCACACTCTCCCCTCAACGGCCTCTCATGGTGCTCTCAGTCAGGGCTGAGTGTGTTTGGGGTAGATCCATCTCTCCCACACTGGTGGGTCATTCGAATGTGAATGGAACTGGTGATGGGTGACTGTATGTGATGGGCTATATCACCGTGTTTGTCATAAATACTGAGTACTTTCAGCTCCACCACCCTCTGCTGGGTTCCACAAGAGGCAGAGTCATTCCAGCAGCTCCCTTCTTCCCATGGAGAGAGATCTCCTGGCATAGTCCTGCCCTCTCCCTGTGCCAGCACTGGTGTTGGAGCAGTTCAGCTTCCATGGAGCAGTTCACATCACTGATCCTGCAGAAAATAGTTTTTCCTGTCAGGCTGACTCCATGGAAATGATTTATCTAGTTGGCTTTTCCAGTTTTCTGGAACAACTCCCCTGGTGTCCCTGCTCTCCCTAGTCTTACATTTGCTTATTACTGTATGAAGCTTTGAGTTTCCAAAAGATCTACAGGAAGCAAGTACCTGTGTCTCCTTGACAAATTAAGCTGCTTTTCAAAGCCCCATTGGCAGGGAAGTAATTTTCATTGCTAGGTAATTCATGACCGTAAATAATTCTTGCACCATGAGTTCTTTTCCCAACTCTGATGAAATCCAGGTTCTGGACTTGCACAACAACCAACTGGCATCGCTTCCTGCTGATATCGGCCAACTGACATCTCTGCAGGTAAGAGGTTTGCAGCTGTAGAGGGCATGTTAGGGGACAGCACAAATATGGGGTTACTGCTGTTAGTTTTTAATCAATCAGCTTAAAGGATGGTCCTCAGAATGTCGAATCTGTTCAATGACTTGGCTTATTGGAGAGGGAGGGCAGGAGAGCAGCAGGAATGCTGAATTCTGTAGGCTCAGCTTAGTGCAAAGGCTCCAAGGGGCTCACACTGCCAAGTGAGTGCTGGGAGCAAGCAGATCTAGAGCTTCCAGTCTCGTTGATTGCCCTAAACATTCAGGTTTTACCACTCTCCCATGTGGTGATTATGTTGAGAACTCAGTGCGATGGGTCACAGTGCGCCCTGTAGGTCCCTGCTGTGACCTGTGCAGCTTTAGGTTCCTTGCACTCTCTACAACTACCTGAAGGGAGGTTGTAGAGAGGAGGGAGCTGGGCTCTTCTCCCAAGTCACAGGGGACAGGACAATAGGGAATGGCCTCAAGCTCCACCAGGGGAGATTTAGGCTAGAGATTAGGAGGAGGTTTTTCATGGAAAGGGTCATTGGGCGGTGTCAGAGGTTGCCCAGGGAGGTGGTTGATTCCCCTTCCCTGGAGGTGTTTAAGGGACGGGTGGATGAGGTGTTGAGGGACTTGGTTTAATGTTTGATAGGAATGGTTGGACTAGAAGATCCGATGAGTCCCTTCCAACCTGGTTGTTCTATGATTCCATGATTTTATGATCTCTGTTCTGCTGTGGGAGCCAGGCTGGGGAGCAGTGCCCTGGGTAGGAGGAGGCTCTGCTGTTGCATGTGAACCAGGTGTGTTCCTGCATGTGGTAGCTCAGCATACCCTGTATCCAAGGCTTCTGGAAAACAGGTGTTATTTAACCCAGAAAGTCTTGCCTAAAACCATCTTCGAGTTCTCCTTCTGGACTTGAAAGTAGTCCTAACAGCAACAATGTGTAGAAGACCTGAAAATTGTATAAAGAATATCTTGAATATCTTTTCTGTTAATACCTTAGGTCCTAAACCTTGAAAGGAATCTTTTAAAATGTCTTCCACAATCTATAGGAGACCTTGCCCAGCTCCAGATGCTCAGTGTGAAAGGTACGGCGCATGTTTCTTGTCGGTGCTCAGGGCAAGAGCAGCTGGGTCATGTTGAACTGCATTAATTATGCCTTTCAACCTGAGAAATTATTTCTTGCAACCAAGGCAAACACTGAATGGTTTATGCTATGAATGCTGAGGGAGAACACAAGAAAGATTTGAATTCAAATAGTTGGCAAGGCAGGAGAAATCATCTAAGCAGAAACTGGGTCAGACTTGGTCCATGTGATGTTTCCCTTAATTTCGCTGCCTTTTCTCAAAGGAAAGGTTGTTGGGTCATCATGCTCGATCTCAAGAGCTGAATGCTGACTTGTGTGCCTGCACTTGGACAGCATTTCAGAGGCCCAGCTGCCTCATTCCTGTGGTGAAAATGCTCAGAGGGCTCACAGGTCTTCTTCTGGGAGCATGAGGCCCCCATCACGCTGTGTGTGTCCTGCAAGAGGAGTCCCAGGCCAGGCTTTGTCCCCCCCAGATACTGATGCATACCAGCTTAAGAAATCTGTCTGTGCAGATTCCTGTTTGAGAAGAGCAGCAGGTCTTTGGCAGGAGCCGTTCAGTAAAGCAAGCAGAGCAGTCAGACAGTATAAAATGAGTTGCAATTCAGTCCATTGACACCCAGAGCTCGGTTGTGTGAGTGTGGGTAGCCCTGCCACGTTTGCGCAGCCCCAACACACAGATCACGTCTTGTGGGCATTTTCCAGGTATGCAGTGCCATAAATTTGGGAGGAAAAGGAGACTTCGTTACAAGAAGCTGTTGCTGAAACGGGGAAGGAAATGGAGGGTGAGGAGCTTGGAAGTGCAGCTCAGTTCATTGCTGTATCTGTCTGCAGCAACTGCCCCCTAGATGTGCAGCCCCACGCTCAGTCCCCTTTCTCCCATCTCTGGTACTTAACCAAAGGGAGGAAGGCTCCATATTATGAGTATTGGCCTGATAAAGAGCACAAATCCAGCCTGCAGCAGTGACCTCAGCTGAGAAGGTTGTTGTGGCACGAGGGATCACTGCTAGACCTGTGCACTGGGGTGATGTGCAAGGAGATCCAGATCCATGTTTGCCTTGGTGGGCAGTGGCAACCTTGGGGCCCTCGGCTGAGAGAGCTGGGGTTGGTTAACCTAGAGAAGAGGAGGCTGCGAGGAGACCTCATTGCTCTCTACAACTCCCTGAAAGGAGGTTGTGGAGAGGAGGGAGCTGGGCTCTTCTCCCAAGGGACAGGGGACAGGACAAGAGGGAATGGCCTCAAGCTCCACCAGGGGAGATTTAGGCTAGAGATTAGGAGGAAGTTGTTCACACAGAGGGTCGTTGGGCATTGGAATAGGCTGCCCAGGGAGGTAGTTGATTCACCTTCCCTGGAGGTGTTTAAGGCACGGGTAGATGAGGTCCTGAGGGACGTGGTTTAGAGTTTAGTGTTTGATAGGAGTATTGGACTCGATGATCCGATGGGTCTCTTCCAACCTGGTTGTTCTATGATTCTATGACTCTGTTAGCCAGGACAAGCCCCATCCCCATAGCAGAGAACAGAAAACGCGTCATACCTATGATAATGGTTTGATGTTCCAGCAGGTGAGCTTGCTGGGTTCTGCTTTGGAAAAGTTATGTGGTACTGAATGACATTTTCCTCTTTTCAGGTAACAAACTGAGGGAGCTGCCTGCGACTGTGAGTGGCTTGCGGAGTTTGCGCACTCTGGATATCAGTGAGAACCTGCTGCAAGAGCTGCCACGGGTGCTGGCTTATGTTCGCACACTGGAGGTAGCCAACCAACCGGCCGCGTCTGCCTCACCCCCTCACAGGCTGTTTATGCTGCTGCAGGCTGCTTCCCTTCCTGTTTGCTCAAGATGATAATCAATTTAGCTCAGAAAGTGATTTTATAGGTTTTGGGCAGGAAGAACTGTGGGGAATTGTAGCAAGGTGCATATGCAGTTTGTGGTCTCCACAATTTTTGCATAGTCTTGCTGCTTTGGTCTTTTCTGGTCACTTTTTGCCATCGTTTGATGATGATTCAAGCAGCCCACAGGAAGCAAATCTCTAGGTGTTATCTGAGAGTATGAACCATGCCTGTGGGCTCAGGTTGACTCAGTCCCTTTCCACCACGGCTGATTGTAAATGAGCAGATGGGATATTTCCAATGAGGTTTTTCGCCTCCGTTGGTGTGACAGATCTCTGACTCATTGTCAGCCTCTGGATTTCTGACTCCTTGGCATGAGCCTTCACAATGGGACAAGCATCAAGATTTTTATGGCTGTGTTACCTTATATCAGTGCTGGATGCTTCAAATGTCAGACACCAGTGCTGACTCAGACATCAGCACAGAGGATGTGATTAAATGCTCTCCTGTCTTGAACAGGCAACGTTAGGTTTCACTTCTCTCATGGGCAGTCTCTGAAATGAGGGATCTGTGCAGCTTGATCCCCAGTGACTGATAAAGTGGCTGTTCCTGCTGTGCCCTTCTCTACAGGAGGCACTGGGTCCTTTAGGTGGCCACAGCAGGACGAATCAGCAAGCAATCCTTCCACTTGTCATAGAATCATAGAATCATAGAACAACCAGGTTGGAAGGGACCCATCGGATCTTCTAGTCCAACCATTCCTATCAAACACTAAACCAAGTCCCTCAAGACCTCATCCACCCATCCCTTAAACACCTCCAGGGAAGGGGAATCAACCACCTCCCTGGGCAGCCTATTCCAATGCCCAATGACCCTCTGTGTGAAGAACTTCCTCCTAATCTCCAGCCTAAATCTCCCCTGGCAGAGCTTGAGGCCATTCCCTCTTGTCCTGTCCCCTGTCCCTTGGTAGAAGAGCCCAGCTCCCTCCTCTCCACAACCTCCTTTCAGGGAGTTGTAGAGAGTAATGAGGTCTCCTCTCAGCCTCCTCTTCTCCAGGCTAAACACCCCCAGCTCTCTCAACCGCTCCTCATAGGTTCTGTTCTCCAGCCCCTTCACCAGCCTTGTTGCTCTTCTCTGGACTCTATCCAGAGCCTCAACATCCTTCTTGTGGTGAGGGGCCCAGAACTGGACGCAGTATTCAAGGAGCTCGGGGAGCTGCAAGGGTAACTGCAGATGGACTCTGGCTGAGCCATCAGAATAACCTGGAGCTTTCTGTGTTCTCTTTTGGAGACGCTGACCCTGGATGCCTCTTCTATGACCTACCCATCCCCTGATATTTGCAGTGCAGGTACAGAGTCCATCCAGCAGTTCCTCTGCAAAGGTAAGCAAGAAGAGTCTGTGGAATTTAGGGGTCTGCTCTGCACTCTGACTAAGTGCCATGGTTCAAAGGTTGCATTTACGAAGGGCGAATATTGTGTTGGCTCTGCTTGGGGTGGTTCCTGATGCTCGGCATGCGTGACAAGTTGGTCAGTGAGCTGTGTTTCTCTGCTGGCAAACAGCGGGACAAGAGTCTTTCTTTGAGACTTATTCTTACTGTCACACTGAAATTTGTAACGGTTTTGATGAAATGTCAGAATAGCTGGGTCAGAGACGGGGTGAGTGACTGTCATTGCACCTCCCTGTGGATTTGTATTTTCTCCAGTGGGAGGGTTAGGGACTGTCCAGGTACAGCTGCTGTGGGACAACAAGATAGAATCATAGAATCACCAAGTTGGAAGAGACTCACTGGATCACTGAGTCCAACCGTTCCTGCCAATCTCTAAACCATGTCCCTCAGCACCTCATCCATCTGCACCTTAAATACCTCCAGGGAAGGCGAGTCAGCTACCTCCCTGGGCAAGCTGTTCCAGTGCTAACAATCCTTTCTATGAAGAATTTTTTCCTTATGTCGAGCCTGAACCTCCCCTGGCGAAGCTTGATGCCATTCCCTCTTGTCCTGTCCCCTGTCCCTCGGGAGAAGAGCCCAGCTTCCTCCTTTCCACAGCCTCCTTTCAGGTAGTTGGAGAGAGCAATGAGGTCTCCCCTCAGCCTCCTCCAGGCTAAACACCCCCAGCTCTCTCAGTCACTCCTTGTAAGACTTGTTCTCCGGCTTACTGAGATAGGCTCAGTAGTCACTTGAGGTCCCTTCAACCATCACTTTCCATAGGAAAGGACTTGGGGGCTGCGGACTGATGGGTTGTTAAGAGAAAGATGAAGCCAGATGGAAACCTCAGAGGTCAAATATAATGCACTGTGAGTTAGTAAACACTGTTTAACACTGGCAGGAAGGTTTAGTAGAGGTCTTATGCAGGTGAAATACCTTGCCAGGTATTGGGCTGATCCCTGAAACAGAATGACAGTCAAAACTTATTTTGCTATGGGTAGGAACATTTACAGCCCTGCAGAAGGCAGTGTGCCTGTACCCATGGGAAGGAAGCAGTTCTCCTTGAGCAGGTTAGCTTTGATTGTCTTTCTGGTGGGAATGGGGTGGCACTGTCTCCTCTCAGAGCTTCTTGTTAAGCCTGACTGAGCTGAAAGGGCTCTTTTGGATGGTTGTGAGAGATTGAGGTGAGGGAGCACAGTTGGAAGCAATCTCACGTACCAACCACCCTTTGGCTCTGCTACCAAGGAGATCTTTAAGCACCAGATGTTCTTGTTTTGTGTCTGATACCTTCCAGAATGTGGAATTGCCTATTACCCTCCCTCGCAGTATCTACTCCCCGCACTGGAGAGCGATGGAGGAGAAACATCAGTGGATGGTGAGAACACAACAGTGCATAAGTATTTAGAGGAGGAGAGCGAGTGGCAGGTGAGTCTCCTATGCTTGTGAAGTTGTGTGAGAGGGTTTTGGATTTGTCTCTCCACTCTATCTCACAGCATGTAGCCCGTCATCCCTCATCACCTGCCCCTGCCACAACTTGTGTCTTTTGGGATCAAGAGGGCATCAGTGCTCAGAACTAAGCATAGTGTGGGCATGGGTCACTCTGCTCCTTCCTGAGAGTCCACAGAATCGCAGTATGATTTGGGTTGTGAGGGACCTTAAAGCCCACCCAGTTCCATGGATGTCCTGCCATGGGCCGGGACAGCATCAAGTTGCTCCAGGCTCCATCCAGCCTGGCCTTGAACACCTCCAGGGGTGGGGCAGCCACCATTTCTCTGGACAGCCTTGCCCAGTGGCTCCCCAACCTCACAAGAAAACATTTCTTCCATATAGCCCATCTCATTCTCCCCTCTTGCAGCTTAAAACTGTTCCCCCTCCTCCTGTCCCTGCACTCCCTGATCCAGAGCCCCTGCCCAGCTTCCGTAGAGTCTCTCTCAGTACTGGGAGGCTGCTCTGTGTTCTCCCTGGAGAGTCTCTTACTGATTCCTAGAAGGCACATTGCAAAAAACTGTCTCCATCCTTGAACGCAATGATGCAGACAAGGGACAGGGGTGACAGTGTGACACGGTGTGTGCAGCATGGTTTTGAGGGTCAGCAAACTGCCAAAGAATGTTGTGATTCCCAGCCAAGTGCCAGACGTGTTCTGCCCTACCTGGAAAAGGGGAGGATAGGAGTGTCATTATAATAAGCTGTGCTAATTCCCGTGCTCTTCAGTGAGTGCAGAGTAAATTTCTTTGTCCCTGGAGAAGCTCGGAGCTCTGCGCCTTTGTTAATCTTCTCATGCCTCTGATTGATGTCTTACTCACTTGGGGGAAGATATGGAGTGGGCTAATAATGTATACAAAAAAAATTGCTCCGAGGAGTAAATGTCTGCTGTTATTGCTTGTTTTCCAGAACAAGTTCTTGGATTATGAGAAGATGAAGGTAAGGATGAACACCTGCAAATGTCTTGTCTGCGGCACAGATCAGCTTCCATTTCTTGTTTTCTGTCTTTATCTGGTTTCTTAGTCAAAGCTGAATGTTTTGAGAGCAGAGCTATTGCAGAATCCCTCCCAAAGCTGCTCACTCTGCACTGCAGGAGCAAGTGGGAGTGTGGGGGAATCTGTGGCTGCCTTGTCTGACACACACAGCCGATGTGCTGCAGTCTCTCTTGTGAATGCGCAATTCCAGTTTAAATCCATCCGTGTTTGCAGAGTTGGATCCAGTTTTCTCACCAGGTGGCTTTTTTCCTTGCCTCTCTGTGCTGAAAGCTCAGTTTGTTTTTCACATGAGAAGGGCAGATGTGTGCGAGCACACCATGCACAGACTGCTCTGCCTACCCCTGCCCACAACTCCGGCCCCTCTGTGACTCCTGCCCTGGCCCTTTGGCTCATAGCACTGCCATCCTGCTCTCGTTGGATCCCTTGTTTCTGTCCTCATTCCCCTCACCTGGCTGCACTTTTAGTTTGCTCTTCTTTTTATTTTGCTGATCTCTGTCAGAGAATCATAGAACCATAGAATCATAGAACAACCAGGTTGGAAGAGACCCATTGGATCATTGAGTCCAACCATTCCTATCAAACGCTAAACCATGAACATAAACGCTGTCCCCTTTGCAAGGCACACTTTGAAATAATCTGAAGCTCCTGTCATGCAGTTCACGTTTCCCTTTAGCTGGAGCTGCTCTTAGCTGGCTGCTTCCTTCACTCTGTTGTCTTCAGACATCCCTTGCCGTCTGGGATCGAACACAACCTTAATTTTGGGCTTCCCTCTGGGTGTTTGTAATGGCTGTTTCGGTCGTATGGGTTGCTGCCCAGGGACTTCGGCTTTGTGACTATGAAATGAGTTGGGGGAGTTTGGAGAATGTCACAAAAATGTCAGCAGTGTGCACAGGTGGCCAAGAAGGCCAATGGCATCCTGGCTTGGATCAGAAATGGTGTGACCAGCAGGGCCAGGGAGGTTCTTCTTCTGTACTCAATACTGGTGAGGCCACTCCTTGAATCCTGTGTTCAGTTGTGGGCCCCTCAGCACAAGAAAGATGTTGAGGCTCTGGAGTGAGTCCAGAGAAGAGCAACGAAGCTGGTGAAGGGGCTGGAGAATAGGCCTGATGAAGAATGGCTGAGAGAGCTGGGGGTGTTTAGGCTGGAGAAGAGGAGGCTGAGGGGAGACCTCATTACTCTCTACAACTACCTGAAAGGAGGTTGTAGAGAGGAGGGAGCTGGGCTCTTCTCCCAAGTGACAGGGGACAGGATGAGAATGAATGGCCTCAAGCTCCACCAAGGGAGATTTAGGCTGGAGATTAGGAGGAAGGTTTTCACACAGAAGGTCATTGGGCATTGGAATAGGCTGCCCAGGAAGGTGGTTGATTCACCTTCCCTGGAGGTGTTTAAGGGACGGGTAGATGAGGTGCTGAGGGACATGGTTTAGTGTTTGATAGGAATGGTTGGACTAGATGATCCGATGGGTCCCTTCCAACCTGGTTGTTCTATGATTCTATGAGTCTATGATCTCTGAGTCAAGCCTCCTGCTTGCCGTTTGGCTTGCTGTCTTGTCTCCAGTGGGTTACTGTGCTTTGGTATACGTTTTTTTCCAGAGTTTGTTCTTGCTTAGGAGAGATCAAGGCCCTGCCGATTGCAGGTGTTTATCTTTCTTCTTATTCCTCTCAGGAGAAAAAAATGCAGGAGAAGCTGGAATTTGAGCGGCGCCTAAACATGGGGCAAAGAGAACATGCTCTGCTTGTTCAGCAGATCAACAGTCAGAAGGAGGAGATACTGCAGACAGTGAGAGAGGTACATCTGCTCCCTGCAGGCCCTGTGCGAGATGCTGCCGTTCCTAACCTCACCGCTTTCTCCTTTGGTTCCCTCTTGCTTTGGCCTAGGACCAGCAGAGGCTGGAGGAGGGTCTGACAAAGCACCAGCGCTACTTGGAGGAGGAGCGCCTGAAGCTGCTGCAGCAGCTGAAGCAAGCAGAACAGGGCATTACCAGCCGTATCCAGAAGCTGCTAGAGGACAACCGCAGGTACGATCCCAGGCAGTCTTGCAGGGATCTTTGTCTCCTTGGGGCTGGTGTTATTTTGTCCCATTCTGAGCAGTTCATTTTGGACTTTCAGGCTGTTACGGAGTTGGTCAGGTTCTATGGCTGCAGGAGGTACCTTAGTCTTTGAACAGCCAAAGTCTCATTTAAAGGAAGTAGAACGTGACACTTTAAAAAGTATTTCAGACATAGCTTTGCTGTGGGAGTTTTGCAGTGCTGTGGAAAAACATTTGAATTCCTTATGGAAGGTACCACTGCCTAGATCTGTTGGGCTGAATCATAGAATCATAGAATCAACAGGTTGGAAGAGACCCACTGGATCATCGAGTCCAACCATTCCTATCAAACACTAAACCATGTCCCTCAGGGCCTTGTCCACCCATCCCTTAAACCACTCCAGGGAAGGTGAATCAACCCCCTCCCTGGGCAACCTATTCCAATGCCCAAGGACCCTTTTTGTGAAAAACTTCCTCCTAATGTCCAGCCTAAACCTCCCCTGGTGGAGCTTGAGGCCATTCCCTCTTGTCCTGACCCCTGTCCCTTGGGAGAAGAGGCCAGCTCCCTCCTCTCTACAACCTCCTGATGTCGAAGCAAGGTTCATAGACTTCTTCTTAAAGCTGCTCTTCTGTGCATGATGAGCAAAATTGTTTTCTGCCCTCTAAGAGAGTGGGATGTCATGTTCAGCTTGGTGAAAACCTCTTGGTTTATCCTTTTTTTTAGGCAAAAACAAAGTTCAGACATTCTGAAATCCTTGGAGAATGAGAGGTGAGTCTCCTTGAAATCAGCTTTTCTAGGAAACAGGGCAAGAAGCTGGGGACTAGGCTGGGACCTTCATTTCAGAGTCACCAGTCAGGGGAGGTTCATCTCTCACCTGCAGCTGCTTCTGGTCACTGTTGGAGGCAAGACACTGGACTAGATGTGCCTGGTCTTACCCAGTCTGGCAAACCCAGTGGGATGGGGATTTTACCTCTTTTTTTATCTCTGAATGGTCCTAGCTAAGGAGTTTGGGAACAAATCCCTGTATTCTGCTATCGAGGACTGACATAAGTCCTGCATCTGTTGGAAAGCACGGCACTTCTGAAGGTGATCCAGGAATGTGTGCAGGCTGGAGGAATACATTTAAGGCAATGCTGCCTTTCAGCCCACGCTCTGAGCATTAATAGCTTTGCCACCAAAAGTGGTTGTCGCCAGCTCTGTCCTGCCTGTGTGCTGCCCCCTCCCCTCAGCCAACCGTTTGTGCTGTGGCACAGAAAACTGGGCAGGGACACTGACCTGGCTGAGAATAATCCCTTTGGATGTCAGGTAGTTCTCCAGCCACACCAGTTGCTGATGTGTTGAGTGGCATTGTGTATATTTCTGCTGGGATAAGGACAGGGGAGGTGGGAATGGAGGCCAGGCCGGTGTTTTCAGTGATGCTGCTCACTTAGAATCATAGAATAACCAGGTTGGAAGAGACCCACCGGATCATCGAGTCCAATCATATAATCTGCTGAGGTTCAAGACACTCCTGAGGATCATTTCCACGTTTGTAAGCTTGCTCAGACAATTTAATTCTCCTCCACATCCCCGAATCCCAGTCGCAGCCGGTTGTCATAGCCATCCAGGAGGCTGTTCAGGATGCTGGTGAAATTCTCCGGCCACAATTTCTCCTCTTTCTTGCTCTGCCCTGGCGGCCTGGTGCGACACGTCGCCAGGCACAAGCAGCAGGACTTAAGTCAGTTTTAGAGCACTTGTGCAGTCTCAAGAGAAGAAAGCCAAACCAGACTGGCACTGTGTTTGGTGAGAGTGTGTACACGTTGCACAGATGTTTTGTTTCTCAGAAGGATCAGCTTTCAGCTCTTAAGAAGCAATTGTACCTATGGTTTTGTGTTGCCTCCGATACTTAGAGGTTCCTCTCCAAGAAATCACTGGACTTTTGTGCCTCTGATAATCATAGAATCATAGAACAACCAGGTTGGAAGGGACCCATTGGATCTTCTAGTCCAACCATTCCTATCAAACACTAAACCAAGTCCCTCAAGACCTCATCCACCTGTGCCTTAAACACCTCCAGGGAAGGGGAATCAACCACCTCCCTGGGCAACCTATTCCAATGCCCAATGACCCTCTGTGTGAAAAACTTCCTCCTAATCTCCAGCCTAAATCTCCCCTGGTGGAGCTTGAGGCCATTCCCTCTTGTCCTGTCCCCTGTCAATTGGGAGAAGAGGCCAGCACCCTCCTCTCTACAACCTCCCTTCAGGTAGTTGTAGAGAGTAATGAGGTCTCCTCTCAGCCTCCTCTTCTCCAGGCTAAATACCCCCAGCTCTCTCAGCCGCTCCTCATAAGGCCTGTTCTCCAGCCCCTTCACAAGCACGTGGCTTTCCTGAGCAGGTGGCAGGGTGAATCTGTCCAGCCTTTGGGCTCTGGGCTGATGGGTGGAGAAGTGAGACAGACAGTGCTTGTTTGAAGAAGTCCCTGAATCGATCTTGTTTGTTTGGCAGAATAAGGATGGAGCAGCTGATGGCAATAACACAGGAGGAGGCGGACCATCTGCGCAGAAGGGAAGTGGCCTGTAAGTCCAGATGACTCTTTGAGCTGATAAGGTGCAAGGAAGTTCCTCTGGAGATGCACTGAGTAGGTGACAACCACGTGGGAGATGCTCTGTCATGCACTCATTCTTGCTGCGTGTCTCGGTGCCGTGGGGCAGGGCTGCAGCGGGTTGCGGTGCACCTGTACCGGAGCTGATCCACTGCTCTCACCTTCAGCTCGCTGCTGGTTCTCTTTGAGGTGAAAGCTCTGCTCCCTCTGTAGCTCCAGGATGACACGTGAGGAGATCGTGAGGCTGGATATGATCACACAAAGTGCTTGGCATTTCAGAGGGGCCAAGAAAATGTTGACTGCAGGAGACATATGGTAGAGAAAAATGGTGCTTGTGAGGCTTTACTACTCATGATGACCATGAACAGATCTAGGGTTGAAGGGAAGTGGTGTGTTTGTTGTCACTCCGAGGATGGGTTACTCACAGTGGGACAGGCAGAGGGTTAGTAGGCAGTGACTGGCCTACTCCAAGCCCTGGAGAAGTCCAAGCACAGGCAGAATAGTTTTCTCAGTTTTCCCAATAAATGACTAGGATTCTCACAGCTTGAATGGATCTGCTCCAAAATCAATGAAATGGGAAAAGCAGGGGCAGGTTGGAAAGGAGAGAGAAGGTCCTGTTAATTGCAAGTGATGGTAGCAGCAGGGGTAGATGAGTGCCTGTTGTAGACACCCACTTCTGATGCAGACTGACAGCTCTTCTGTCTCCTAGCTGCCATGCAACAAATGCTGGCTGAGAGCTACAAGAACAAGCTCATCCAAATGACCTATGAGGCTCGTCGGCAAGACCTTGTCAACCAGGCCTGCTCCAGGTACAGTGGGAGGTGCCTGGGGTTAGTGTTGCTGTTGTAAAGTCCTTTCCTTTCCAGCAGTCCTTGCTGTAATTCCCATAGCATCATGGAGTGGTTTGGGTTGGAAGGGAACTTAAAGCCCATCCAGTGCCACCCCTGCCATGGGCAGGGACACCTCCCTTTGGATCAGGGGCTCCAAGCCCCATCCAACCTGCCCTTGAACCCCTCCAGGGATGGGGCAGCCACCACTGCTCTGGGCAACCTGAGCCAGGGCCTCCCCACCCTCACAGCAAAACATTTCTTCCTAAGATCTCCTCTCAATCTCCCCTCATTCATACACCCAGGAACTCCTGCAGCCTCTGGAATGCAGCAGGACAGCTCTGTAAGAGCAGGCAATTTAAAGAAACTTTTGAGCTTGATTAAACGAACCACCTTTTATCCACAAGTATGCGCGTGTTAATCATACTGTGGATCATTTATCACCTTTTTTACACTGTTTATTTAACTTTATACATTCCACTAAACATGGAGGATGAAATTAGACTGGTTGTCTTCCTGTTTTGTTAGACAGTTCAGTGTCAAACTGTAGCACAGAACTCTTTTCCTCACCTCCCAGTGTTGCCTGAAGGATGCTGCTTGTATACACCTTGGAGTTCTTGCATTGCTGTAGGTTCAGAGAGCATTCTGGCCTGCTCTGTTTACAAGAAGGTGACAAATTTTAATCTGGCAGCATCTGGCACTGAACAGAAACAACCCAGTGTGCCTGTGACCCACCTAGTGTAGGCCGGACACGGCCCTGGCTACAAGTTCAGGCGATTCGTGGCCACACTGCCTGGGTCTCCATCGGCACAGCCTTGACAGTGCAGGAGACCCACGTGAAATTCATCACCTGAGCAGCCTGGTGGACTTGGAGCTGTACCCAGGCAGGCAGTGCTGCGTCTGCTCTGGCTTGGCCTGTGGTGCAGGTTTGGTTATAGGGAAGGCAGTTTTAAGTCTGTCAGTGTTCGGTGACCCTTAGTACCGAATTTTTCCCCTCCTGGAGTCATAGAATAGAATCATGAAATCATAGAACAACCAGGTTGGAAGAGACCAAGAGATCGTCAAGTCCAGCCATTCCTATCAAACACTAAACCACATCCTTCAGCACCTCGTCCACACATCCCTTAAACACCTCCAGGGAAGGTGAATCAACCACCTCCCTGGGCAACCTGTCCCAGTGCCCAATCACTCTTTCCTTGAAATATTTTTTCCTAATGTCCAGCCTAAATTTCCCCTGGTGGAGCTTGAGGCCATTCCCTCTCATCCTGTCCCCTGTCACTTGGGAGAAGAGCCCAGCTCCCTCCTCTCCACAACCTCCTTTCAGGGATTTATAGAGAGCAATGAGGTCTCCTCTCCTTCCCTGTTGCCTGCTTTTTCTCTTGCTTATATCAAGAGTCTCAGACACAGCCGTAACTCCATGTCAAATCCATCTTCTTGCAGCCTAGCTGAGATGGATCAGAAGTTCCAGCAAATCCTGGCTTGGCAAGAGCTGGATCAGAACAAAGCTGTTAGTCAGATCTTGCAGCAGGTAGGCAGGGGAGCAAACTGGGTGGGGGGGGATGAAGAGAAAGCAACTGTGCACAAAAGCAGGATTGAGAGGGGGTCACAGGAGCAACAGCAGCTGGGCTGTTCTGCATGCAGAAGTCATTTAACACTACCTGCTAAGCCTTGAGAATCTCTGGGTTTCTAACAAACGGACTTAGGTGGTGGAAAGAAAAATGGATTTATTTTTTAACCAGACAGCAAATTTTCAGAAAAGGCAGCAGCACAGACCACGGGATGCAAAACTGGTCTGCTGAGTAACAAGAGAGGATTCTGAGGCAGAAGTGCAGGTTTCCTGGGAGACTTGGGGCAGGCTGCCTTCTGGACGCTTCTCCTCCTTTTGAACACCTCCTTTTGGACCTGAGAGCTCTGCAGCTTGTTTTGGAGAAGCGCTGGGCAGCCGTGCCTTGTCGCACAACCTGAGTGCTCAGTGCTACTGAAAAGGTGTGGTGCACAGAGCATTCAAAACGTCTATTTGGAGGTGAATATAATTTGGTTGTCTGTAAAACGGGTTGTACTTTTTGGGAGTGTGGGATCTAAGTCATGGTGTAAATCAAGACGCTTTTCTGGAGTAAGCGCTGTTGGGGTGTTTGTATGTGAGTCACTGCGAGGAAACAAGGGCTTCTAAGCCCATTTGCAGCTTCATCAGCAACCTCACTCAGCAAGATTTTACCTGTCCCACAGATTGAGATGCAGAAAGCTGCCTTTGAAGCTCTCCAGGTGAAGAAGGATCTCATGCACAGGCAGATCAGGAACCAGGTGAGTCAGCAGCGGAGGAAAGAGCAGCCAGCTCCTCAGCTCCTAGCACCATTCCATGAGACACTGAGGAAGATCAAAGCGCTGTGAGCACAGAGCAGACTCTGGAGGAAATGAAGAGCTCTGGTATTGCCAAGAGCTCTTGAACAGCGCTGGGCAGTTCAGCTACAGCCTCCCAGCTCCGTGGGAGGCAGTGTCAGGTTTATATTCGTGGAAGGGTGGAATTGCCATTGCTTCAGTCATCTCAGAGCTAATGTGGGTGAAGTGCTGGAGAGTGCTCGCTAGAGGACAGAGCTGCCTCAGCTCTGTGGCGTGAGCTGCAGTTGGAACTGTGATTTCCTTCAGGTTGTGCACTTAGCAGGGCTGCTGTTTCCACATGAGTCTGCTGCATCTCCATCCAGCACATCGGAACTGCACCTTGAGCTATAAGTTTGCCTTTTTTTTCCCATTCTCAGCCTGCCTTTCTGAGCTCCATCCTGCAGAAGGTGCAATGCAGTAGTCAGGGGGAGAGTGAGAGTTGGGTGAGAAAGCAGCGGTGGTTGGTGCACAAATGTGGGAAAGCAGCAGTGGTTGATGAGTGACTAGTTTCTAACACAGGGCTCCAGAATCTTCCCTTTCCTGATCCGACAGGCCTTCTGAGGAACAGCTGAGAGAGCTGGGGGTGTTTATCCTGGAGAAGAGGAGGCTGAGGGGAGACCTCGTTGCTCTCTCCAACTACCTGAAAGGAGGTTGTGGAGAGGAGGGAGCTGGGCTCTTCTCCCAAGGGACAGGGGACAGGACAAGAGGGAATGGCCTCAAGCTTCACTAGGGGAGATTTAGGCTGGACATTAGGAAAAAGTTTTTCACAGAAAGGGTCCTTGGGCAGTGGCAGAGGCTGCTCAGGGAGGTGGTTGATTCACCTTCCCTGGAGGTGTTTAAGGCACGGGAGGATGAGGTGCTGAGGGACATGGGTTAGTGTTTGGTAGGAGTGGTTGGACTCATTGATCCGGTGGATCTCTTCCAACCTGGTGATTCTATGATTCTGTGACATTAGCAGAAAAGTCTCAGATCAGGAGCCAGTGGATAAACATAAGAGCTTGGATATATTGCATCACTTAGTGATCAACCTCTGTGAGAAGCCTGTGGATTATGGATGGGCAATTCGGAAAATGAGTCTAACAACTCCCCATTACTTGAGTTCATCGCAAAGAGCCCTGTGGTTTGCTGGCAGCCACTCTATGAGCAAAGGAAGTTCATTCCTTGATACTGTGGCTGACCTGTTGCTGTTGAAATCGAGCCCACCCCAGCAGCATCGTGCACAGGCAGTGGATGGGCAGGAGCCCTGGTACCACCTGCCGCAGAGTTGCGGTGTCGGCAGGAATTCCGTGGTCGGAGGCTCGCACTGAGCAGCGTGGCCTGGGCATGGTAGATGGCCTGGCTGGTAGGTGAGCTGGGCTCTCATCTTGGCTTTGCTGTGGGATCTGGGGCAACTCACTTCACCTCTCTGTGTCTCAGTTGCCCTCCCTGAAAGAGCACATATTATTATGGGATTTGCTGGAGCATCTCAAACCCAGGACCCCGCCCCAGTTCATCTGTAGTTTGAGCTGAGATTCTAGGAGGACTTTGACCATCACTTGCTGCCTTCCAGAGTGGTTTGGCTGAACAAACTGATTGCTTCTAGACTTGAACAGAAGGTGTGTAGAGTAGAGAGACAATTAGAGAGCAGGGGACACAGCTCCTCAGGTAGAAGACAAAGAGTGACCCTAAGAGAAAGCATCAGAGAAGGGCATCACCCCAGCCTTGTGGGCAGCTCTGCAGTGCCATCCCTCCAGGGCCACAGTCAGGCCTCATCTGAAAAGAGCGTAAATTAAAGTCATTTCAAATGTCAGTAAAAAATGTTTCGTCTTCTGTTTAGATTAAATTAATAGAAACAGAGTTATTGCAGTTGACACAGCTGGAGTTAAAGAGGCAAGAACTGGACACAGAGACGCTGCAGGTATGTAGGGCTCTGGGGCTGCCCCAACACCCTCTCTCTGCTCTGGGATCGCAAAAGCTTCGCTTGCTTCTTTTGCTCTGTGCAGTTGCCAGATGGTTTTATATTTAGTCGGAAGGTTGCTTACCCACAGGACACCTCAAGAGCCTCTTTGTCCGGGTAACGGGAGCATTGCTGTTGCTCTTAAACACCTCGGCGTGTTTTGAGGGGAGAGACAAATGAGTCCTGATAGCACTGGTCAGTTCCGGGTTTGCCGGGTGGGGAAGGATTTTGCGATCCAGTTGTTGGCTGGCCCAGAAACGCCTGCCTGCCGCGCATCGCATGTCCTCCTACCTTGTTGTGTTGTGTTTTGTTGTTAAATACCTGCCAGTGATGGCTGTTGGCTCTCCCCATTCATTCCCAGCCTGCCCAGCCATCTTCTAGACTGCTCTGCCCACCCTCTCACCATTCGATGGGCTGACTTCATCAGCAGTTGCTCATGGATGAATATCAGCTTGGCTTCATGTTTTGTTATTACGCTTTTCCATCAGGTTTTTTTTTTTTTGCTGTTTGCCAGATTAGGTCACTTGTTTAGTCAGCCTGAAATCGGTAGCAAACTCCATATACTTTGTAGGAGAAGTGATGTGCTCGGTGTAGGGCAGGGCAGGGCTGCTTGGACTCCTTGAAGTGTAAGATTTGGGTTATGCTGCTTTAACTCAGGCAGCTCCTCTGTGTAACACTGCAGTGTTGGAGATCTGATGGTGGGAACTGCCCTGAGTCCATGCAGGGAAGATGAAGGAGCTCCAGGCATGTGTAGCTCAAATGCCACAGAACTTGGGAGATTCCTGGTGGGTGATGGGAGCTCCAGAGGAAGGCAGAAAGCAAGGTTCTGCTCTAGAACCTGTCTGTAGTCCAGCAGGAGACACAGAACGTTTGGCACTTCAGCACTGAACATCGGGAAACAGCGTAAGACAGATTGATCCTTCTGGATACCCAACAGGTGCTCTGCAGTCTAGAGAGTCCCTGCAGTGACTGAACCCCCAAAGGGCAGGCAGTACGCACAAAGTGCTTTGGCAGGAGCTTTTCTGCAGTCCTGCTTGATCCTGTGCAGCACAGGGTTTCTTCCTCTCTCAGTTTACAGGTGTTTTAGTAATGAACAACTTGATAAATCATTGGAAAGTTGGAATAGCCCAGAGCACCCTGAGAAAAGGAGGTGTTTGCACAGGTCTCCTGCAAGGTCAACTTGGAGGAGAGTGATCCTAGCAGGGTCTGCATTGTGGGTGGGCAGAACAGCTCATCTCAGGGTTAGTTGAAGCTGCCTGGGCTGTCACCTGGGGCAGCTCTGACACTCATTGTCCCTCTGGCACAGAGGAGTTTCCCTGCCTCCATCAGGGCAAAGCATCTTTGCCTAGCTAATGGTGGGCATTGCCTGTGAGAGAGGGCATTTCCCTCTCCTGCATGAACAGAAAACCTTAACTCTGTGTAGGGTTCAGATGGGAATCAATGAAGGTTTCTTCACAGTTCTTTAAGACATTAGCCCTTGAACATCTGAGAGAGCTGGGGTTGTTTAGCCTGGAGAAGAGGAGGCTGAGAGGAGACCTCATTACTCTCTACAACTACCTGAAAGGAGGTTGTAGAGAGGAGGGAGCTGGGCTCTTCTCCCAAGGGACAGGGGACAGGACGAGAGGGAATGGCCTCAAGCTCCACCAGGGGAGATTTAGGCTGGAGATTAGGAGGAAGTTTTTCACAGAAAGGGTCATCGGGCATTGGAATAGGCTGCCCAGGGAGGTGGTTGATTCACCTTCCCAGGAGGGGTTTAAGGGATGGGTAGACGAGGTGTTGAGGGACTTGGTTTAGTGTTTGATAGGAGTGGTTGGACTCGATGATCCGATGGGTCCCTTCCAACCTGGTTGTTCTATGATTCTATGATCTTGTCCCGTTGCCCGTGGCTACGCGAAGGCCTTTTGACCAGTGACTACTGGCTTTTGGTCCATTGATAATCCTCCCCCAGGGTCTGACATTCCTGAGACAATTCACCTCTTTGCTGCGGTGACTTTCCTTGCCCTGGTACCTGGCAGTGCTTGGTGTGAGACCCCAGGGAAAGCAGCTTCCCAGAGACGTGGGTTGCTGCCTTACCTGTCCTGCATGCCTGCAGACTTCTACACCTTGGGTCTAGGTAGTCTTTCTCAGTTCAGGATGGGCACTGGGGACACTTGTGGTGCCATTACCTGCCTGGTGGCACCAGGAAGAGCTGCTGCCAGCATATCCAGGGGTTATATACCGGATCACGGTCTCTGTGAGAACAAAAGAAACGAGCTCAGGTTGGGGCTGCTGTGCCAGCTGCTAGCAGAGGATTCAGGCTGTCTGCTCAGCCAGGCCGAGGGCCTGTGGAGCATGGGGCTTCCACGTCTGTTGTGGCTGCTCTGGGGATGGTAAGTGCTTTGCTGAAATGGGGATGGGGTGGTTGCTTGCGGCCGTGTGGTGCGGAGGTGCGGATGCCAGAGTCCTTCTGTTGCAGGGGGTGATCACAGAGCAACGCCAAGCGCTTGGCTACCTGCTGCAGCAGCTGCTCAAAGAAAAGAAGCAAAGGGAAGAAGAGCTGCGGCAAATACTGGTAACAGAGGCCCCTAATTAAGTGCGGTAGGTGAGGAGGCCCATGGGCTGGCGGCAAGGAGAGAGCCCATGGGTCAGCACACGAACAAAGGGGAGCAGAGAGCGCTCTCAGGGGCTGTGTCCAGACCCAGATGCTCATTTAGCTTCGGAAAGCGATAACATGAGCTCTCTAACCATTCTCCCGGAGAAACGTGGGGCACTACCACCATCCTAACCAGGAAAGGGAACTGTAGGGAGCGTGAGCACAATCCCACAAAGGCCCCGTGTGTGGTTTTGTAATCCTGAAGACCTCCAGACTCTCCTGAGCTTTGGGAGACCAGGCTCCAGTGTCTGGGGCAGAGGATTGGAGGGGATGCACGGCCCTAAGGTGGCTGGGGTGGGGTCAAAGTGAGACCAACCTGTGAGAAGGCCAGAAATTCCCATCTTGCCAGAGCTGTGAGTGTCGCTGTGCTGTGAACTGGCCCTGCTCAGCCCAGGCTTTTAGTTTCTCCTCCTACATGTCCAACCCAAGTTTCCTTAAGTACATACAACCCAGGCTTCCTTAAGTTTTACTTGCAATGTTATCTTGGGCTGTTGAGTGAATGAGTTTGTCTTTTCCAGCTGGAAATGGAGGCAAAGAGTGAAACCAAGCAGGAGAACTACTGGCTGATCCAGTACCAGCGCCTGCTGAACCAGAAGCCCCTCTCGCTGAAACTCCAGGTCTCTGCTGCTGTCAATGCTTTCACTGTAGCTGCAATCAGCTCCGCAGAGCATGGGGCTGGAGCAAAGGCAGCTTTGCCTGGAGCCCTGGGCTCAGTGAAGGCTGGGAACAGCACACAAACCCCGTGCGGAGGCTGACAAGCCAGGGGAGACCCCAGGCTGCCCTGCTATGAGCCGTTGTGCTCCGAGTGGAGCTGCCGAACAACCTTCATATCCCTGTAGGTTGGAAGTCCTGGGGCTGCCCAGGTCCACGAGGAGCCAAAACCTCAGATCTCTGCCAGCCAGAGCTGTCCTCCCACCACCAAGCTGCTTGCCAGGAGCAGAGGACACTGAGTCCCTTTAAAGCAGAGCTTTTTGTTCCAGCTGAACCCCAAACAGCTCTGCTTGGCTCCCCAAAATCCCTGCAAATCTGTCTGAATGCAGCAGCTCCTTTCAGTTCCTGCCCTGACACTGGGCAAGGGATCTCACTGTTAAAACACCTGCAGGGTTGGCCACAAAGGATGGATCTGAGCTCTGCCCCTGTGGCAGATCAGCTCGAGTTTGCAAAGCAGGTGCTGTTGCAGCCATCGGGTACCAAAACAATTATGTCTCATCCTTCCCAAAACACAACAGTTTGAGTTGTGCTCATAAAACGCCTGAAGCGAGAGCTCCTGGTTGGGCCTCTGAGCTTTGGTGTCTTCGGGGATGGAAAACACTTTGCCTGGGGCAGAGGGCAGGAATGTCCCTGTGTTTTTCTCCAGAGCGAAGTCTGGGAACTCGCCTTGTGTTTTGCAGGAGGAGGGCTTGGAGCGGCAGCTGGTGAACCTTTTAATTGAGTTGTCTGCGGAACAGTATGTGCCAGTCTTTGCACACCATCGAATCTCCTTGCGAGCCCTCAGCACCATGACTGCCAGTGACCTGGAAAAGGTACGAGGCAGCAGATAAGCAGCACGAGATGAGAGCGACTGCTGGGACTGAGCTGTGCTCGTGGCTCGGCCTGTGAGCTGGCAGGGAGTTGGTGCCGCTGGCCTGTTGCCTTCCAGCAGGGAGAGCTGCCAGTGCTGGTCTGTGCCACATCTTAGTAGGCGAGAGCTCTCCCTGAGCACTTACAGGGTGAGATGTAGAATCATAGAATCAACAACCAGGCTGGAAGGGACCCATCGGATCTTCTAGTCCAACCATTCCTATCAAACACTAAACCAAGTCCCTCAAGACCTCATCTACCCGTCCCTTAAACCCCTCCAGGGAAGGTGACTCAACCACCTCCCTGGGCAGCCTATTCCAATGTCCAATGACCCTTTCTGTGAAAACCTTCCTCCTAATCTCCAGCCTAAATCTCCCCTGGTGGAGCTTGAGGCCATTCCCTCTCGTCCTGTCCCCTGTCCCTTGGGAGAAGAGCCCAGCTCCCTCCTCTCTTCAATCTCCTTTCAGGTAGTTGTAGAGAGTAATGAGGTCTCCTCTCAGCCTCCTCTTCTCCAGGCTAAAGCCAGCTTGGCTCTTGCTTTTTTTGACATCCCTCAAATGCTCTTTGTGTCAGAATGGCACCTGGGGGGATTCCCTTCTCTGGCTTTGATGCCCGAGAGAGGTGCTTCCCTTGGTGTGGTGACACGCGGAATCAAGACTCCATAATTTATAAAGTAGGTATGTTTATTCACACACAAACACAAAGCCCCAACCAAAAAAAAAGAAAAGAAAAAAAAATAGTGTTGTTCTGAAGCGCTGGATGGGCTAAAGGAGCTGATCCCTCCTCCGGATCCCAGCAGAGCGCTCACAGCCACTGAAAACCTTGCGGTTTCGGAGCCTTTCTTCATTTTTTTTCCTCCTTTTTGGTTCTCTCTCTTCTTTTTGTTTTTTTTTTTTTTTTTTTTTTTTGGTGCTTTTTGTTGTTTTTTTTCCTCTTAATTAAAAAAAAAAAAAAATCCTCCCCAAACCTTCCAAGGAAAATCTACATCTCTGTGGAACAAATAAAACATTCAGGGACAAACTTCCACCATGGATTGTAAAAAAGAGATGGGTTATTTTTTCCTCTTTTAGTTGGTTTTTTTTTTTTTTGATTTTTTAATGGCTTTTTTTTCCTCCTGCTTTTAGGATATATTGTAGTAGGAATGGTTGGACTCGATGATCCGATGGGTCTCTTCCAACCTGGTTGGTTTATGATTCTGTGATTCAGCGCTGAGACGCACGGAAGAATCCTTTCTCCAAAACAACGTGCGTCCCCATCATGGCAACTCCTCTTAGCTTTGTACAGTGAACTGTCACATATTCCTAAAATGCTTATACATATTAATGAGTTTGAGAAGAGACCTCTTCCTGGAATAGGCTGCCCAGGGAGGTGGTTGATTCCCCTTCCCTGGAGGTGTTTAAGGCACAGGTGGATGAGGTCTTGAGGGACTTGGTTTAGTGTTGGATAGGAATGGTTGGACTAGAAGATCCGATGGGTCCCTTCCAACCTGGTTGTTCTGTGATTCTGTGGTTCCTGGGTTTTTTGCTTGTGAAGGATTTTTCCCAGGGATGGTGCTTGTGAAGGATTTTCCCAGGGATTAGGGCAGTTGTCTTCCTTCTGCATCCCTGCTCTCAGGGATCCAGTTGTCCTTCTCAAAGGTGTTTCCACTCTTATCACAGGTCCAGATGACTTGTCCTGCTTCTCAGAAGCCTTTTAACAATAGGCCCCCTTCCTACATAAGGCTTATAGAGATATGTTGTTTTAGCTAAACAACTGTCATCCTGGAGTATTTTGTAGGTGTGAGCAGTTCCTATTCCGCTATCCTTCAAGTGTCAGTTGCTTTGCTCAAAAATATTACTATTCTACCTATTCTGCAGTTAGTCCTTTCTTTGTTTTCATCCGGGGCTGCTGAACAATGGTTATCCTGTTAGTACTTCCCCTAGGCCCCAAATCAGTGGCTGGGTCTTGCCAGCAAGGCCCAAGAGTTCGCAGTCACAGAATCACAGAACAACCAGGTTGGAGGGGACCCATCAGATCTTCCAGTCCAACCACTCCCTTGGGGACATCAGTCTCCTCCTTTTTGCTCTGACAGCTAACAAACAACCCTGCTCTTCCTCCGCAGATGGGTGTGTCAGAGGCTGGCCTGCAGCGAGCCATCCTCAAGCGAGCTCAGGAGATCCTTGCTGTGGCAGAGACCATCCCAGGTACCACCAGTTCTCCTTTCCATGCTTCCAGTAGGTACCTGGGCCTTGACCGGAATGATCCGTGGGGCCAGATGCCTCCCTCAGGGAGGTGTGTGATGAGGAGAGGCAGGGAGGGCAGGCAGAGATTGGGCTTTCTGACTTGTCGTCTTTCTCATCAACTTCCTGGAACTGTTGGAACAGGTCCAGAGGAGGCTACGAAGATGATCCAAGGGCAGAAGCACTGTATGAGGCCAGGCTAGGAGGGATGGGGTTGTTCAGCCTGGTGAAGAGAAGGCTCCAAGGAGACCTCATTACTCTCTCCAACTACCTGAAGGGAGGTTGTAGAGAGGAGGGAGCTGGGCTCTTCTCCCAAGTGACAGGGGACAGGACGAGAGGGAATGGCCTCAAGCTCCACCAGGGGAGATTTAGGCTAGAGATTAGGAGGAAGTTTTTCACACAGAGGGTCATTGGGCATTGGAATAGGGCTGCCCAGGGAGGTGGTTGGGTCACCTTCCCTGGAGGTGTTTAAGGGACGGGTGGATGAGGTCTTGAGGGACTTGGTTTAGTGTTTGATAGGAATGGTTGGACTAGAAGATCCGATGGGTCTCTTCCAACCTGGTTGTTCCATGATTCTATGATCTTAGAGCAGCTTCCAGTACTGAAAGGGGCTCCAGGAAAGCTGGGGAAGGCCTTTTTACAAAGGCTTGGAGGGATAGGATGGGGAGTAATGGCTTTAAACTGGAGAGGGAAGATTTGAGCTAGACAAAGAGGTAATTCCTCACAATGAGGATGGTGAGGAGTTGACCCAGGTTGCCCAGAGAAGTTGTGGCTGCCCCATCCCTGAAGGGGCTCAAAGCCAGGTTGAATGGACCTTGAACGATCTGATCCAGAGGGAGGTGTCCCTGCCCATCACAGGGGATTGGAACTGGATGATAACTTTAAGTTCCCTTCCAAATCAAACCAGGCTATGATTTATCGGTGCCGGTTGGGGGCAGGTGGGCTCAGCCAGGCTCAGATCCGCTGCTTGTGGTTGCAGAGCTGCTGAGGAAGGTGGATGCGGAGGTCCCTGCAGCCCCAGAACCCAGCGCACCCTTTGAGGAGGAGGCTCCGAACCCTGTGGTCCCGACAGCTCCCCTGCTGCACTGGGATGAGAAGAAGTCGGAATGTGTTGTTTGCATGGAGCAAGAGGTGAGACCCCAGCATCTGCCCATGTTTGTGTTCCCAGCCTGGTGCTGGGCACTGCCTCCATGCTTACCCCTCCAGCTCCTGGGCACAGGGCGGAGGGAGGCCGGGCAGGGACTGCGACGGAGCTTGCTGAGCTCCTGTGCTGCTCTGTCCCCACAGCAGTGGTGGGAAGCATTGGGGCTACTTGGCTGAGCCCCAACTGTGTTCCCCAGGCCCCTTTCACTCCCACCCTCTGCACAGCCCAGCCCCTCATCCACACAGGGCACTGGGATGGAGCTCGGGGTGTGGGGCTGTGACACCCCTGGGGGCTCCCCAGCTCCCCCAGCTACGTGTCTTCCTGTGCCGGAGGACGGTGGTGCCGGGACAACTGTTAGGGGACAGCAGCCCTCTCCATGATTAGGGCTGCAGGGATTTCTGTGAGGGGCAGGGAGCCTGTGGGTCAGTGCAGGGAATCCCCCTCCCCGCATTTAGGGATACAGGGGTCTCTGTGAGGGGCAGAGAGCCTATGGAGTATTGGAATCATCCGGCAACAGTTTAGGGGCAGAGGCCTCTCTGTGGAGTAGCAGGTTTCTGCAGAAGAGAGCCTAGGGCAGGAACTTAGGGATGCTCTAAATTCTGGGGATAAAATGCTTGCAGTGGACATGATCCCATGGGGACAGTCAGCGGATGCCGGAGGAGCCACAATCTTAGCTGGGACATAGGTTGCCAAAGGACAGCAGCTGGAGGGGTGCGGGCAGGGAGCTCTGGGAGGGTTGGTAGGCAGTGGCTGTTGGTGAACGTGGCTTGCTGCCCTTTCCCCTAACAGCTTTTGGTTGTTAAGTGGTGTAAGAAGTCTTTTACCTGTGTTTGAGCAGATGTGGTTGGACTCGATGATCCGATGGGTCCCTTCCCACCTGGTTGTTCTATGATTCTATGATTCTATGTCCTCTCCTCTGTCTCTCCCCTCAGACCCAGATGATTTTCCTGCCCTGTGGCCACGTCTGCTGCTGCCAGACCTGCTGCGAGCGGCTGCACACTTGTCCTCTGTGCCGCAAGGATGTCACCCAGCGCATCCGCATCTTCCACAGCTGCTAGACAGGAGGGAGGAACACGACCCTGCCTGTCACCCCTTCCCGGGGCGATGCTGCTTCTCTACTACTCCGTGTCAGTGCTAAACAGACGCTCCCACAGCACGACCAGCTCTGCCCTCCCTGCACGGCCCTGCCCTGGCTGCTCCCAGCAGGCTCCGCATCCTCCACGTTTCCCGATGGCTTCTCCGCCTCCATTCCCTCTTCATCCACATGCCTGGGAGCACCGAGTGATGGGACTGGGCTCATTTCTACCCTCTCCTCGCTGGGTAACGTCTGTTTGCCTTCAGAAAACGCCCCTCGCTCAGCAGGGACGCAGTTGGTGCCACCTCTGAGGCCACTGGGCCCTTGCAGCTCCTCCTTGAGCCCTGGTGGTGGCTGAATGGGACGACTCAGGGCCGTGTGACGCTCTGGGCTGCTGACAGTGCCTTGCACCTTTCTCATGCCAAAGGCTTCTGCTCTGGAGACCCACGGGAGCGTGTGAGGGGCACTGGGGAGCTGCAGCCATGGCCGGTGGGTGCCAGAGCAGAGCCAGGAGCCTCTTGGTCCTGAATTCAACCTCCTATTGTTGGGAAGAGCCTGCAGCTGCCTCGGACCTGGGACTCGAGGGTCCTGCTGTGGCTGGAGGAATCCGGTGGGATTCCTCATCCCAAACCCAGAGGTTGGGAGTGGAAAGTATTCCTGCCACCGGTGAGGAGCAGAGGGGAGGCTTGGGCTGTGTGACACAGCTCCGCGTGGCCTCTGCAATGGCCTGCGAGGTCTCCGTTGTCATTAATCAGTAACGATTCTTGTCACTTGTCTGCTTCCTGACCTTGAAGTATGAAATACGGATGCCAAACCGGTCCCACCGCAGCCCCTGGAGCATTAAAAGGCAGCTGGTTTCTGCTGTGGTGGGTGTTTACGGCTTTTTTTTTTTTTCCTTTTTGGAGAGGAGGACGGAGCCACCGTGTGCCCAGTTCTTCCTGCCGAGGGACATGGTTTAGTGTTTGACGGGAATGGTTGGACTCGATGATCCGGTGGGTCTTTTCCAACCTGGTGATTCTCAATCGCAAGGGTCGGGTTGATCTGGCAGGGTGGGACGTGCCGACGGCCGTCGGCACGTCCCACCCTGCCAGGTCAACCCGACCCCGGAGATGCTGCCTAAAATCAAACACCTAGAATCCTAGAATCACCAGGTTGGAAAAGACCCACTGGCTCTTTGAGCCTAACTCTGTTTCTCTAATGCAAACGGGAAAGAAAAACAGGTTTGTTTTTTGGGGCAGCGGCAGAGGAGGAGCGTGTGCCGGTCTGGTGGCTGCCGACCACCCCGGGGCTGGACTGAAGTTCAGTGGGTGACACAACCGTCACCCGTCTCTTGGTTTAAAAGCCGCGCCGGCCACACTCGCCCCAGAGCACCATGGTTGTGGGGCCGGAGGCCGGCGGGGAGTGCGGGATCTGCTACGAGGCGTGGGGCGCCGGGGGCAGCCGAGCCCCCCAGCAGCTGCCCTGCCAACATTCCCTCTGCCTGAGCTGCCTGCGGAAGCTGGTGTGTCGCGCGGCTGCCGTCGCCTTCGTCAGCTGCCCCTTCTGCAGGATGGTGACGCTGGTGCCCGAGCTGCTGCCGCCGAGCGCTCCCGGGACGACGCCAACCTCCGGGATCTCGCTCGGGGAGGAGGAAGAAGGCGAGGAAGGCAGCGGTGCCCCTCGCCAAGCCTCGTCGCGCTCCGTCACCGTGGAGGTGGCGTGTGCGGCTCACTCCCCGGTCTTCACGGTGAGCGGTTTGGTGTCTCCCTGCGGCCGCGGCTCCGAAGCTCCGGGCGCCTTCGTGCTGGGGCTGCCAGGCCGGGGGCTCCTGCTGGACACGCAGCCGCCTCTCGCCTCCATGGAGAACCTGCGCCTCGGCTTTGCCGCCGGCATCCTCGTCCTCATCGTTTCCACCTTCTTCCTGCTCGTCTTCCTCAAGTAGGTCCAGACGCAGGATCGGGGCTCCCGCTCGCCCCTCAGCCGGGATGGACCCAGCGGGGCCGCAGGGACAGCGCAGGCCATGGGCAACTCGCTGGGCCAGGGCTCAGCTCCTCGCAGAGGGCAGCCTGAGGGCTGTGGGACGCTCGGCTGCCTCCCACGAGCCTCCGGGAATCAGACTCTTTTAAAAATTAACTTATTGCAGAGCTTCCCCTCACCCCCCGGGGTCTGGTTGTGCTCACGCTGTGCTCACCAGGCTCCCAGCAACTCCAGACCCTGCGGCGGCAGCTCGGCCGGAGGCACAGGTAACCCTGGAGACTGGAAAATTCCTCCAGCTGCCCTGAGAGATGAGATGGGATGGGAAGGAGCTGATACTGCTTTTCAATGGGTGAAACCATTCCAAAGCGATTAAAAGCCCTTTCTCCTAGAGGGTCTGCAGAAGGATGTGTGGTCCAGAGGTGGATGCAGAAGTGGGGCTAGCATAGCCCCACGAGACATTAAAGACGTTGACCCAGCACCGTCTTGGCTTGTTTTTCCATGTGCTCAAGGCAGGGAGAGGTTTGCATCGAGGCCAACATGCAGGCCATGGGGCTCAGGCACCATGGAGGGGACCTCTGCTTCTCCTCCAGCCCCTGGAGAGGCAGGTACTGAGCCCCATTCTCCCCCAGCACCACCCCCCAGGCCTCCCAGGGAGCTCAGAGCTTCCCATGTTCTTTGTTCCTGCACGGAGAACTAACAGTTTATTTCGGGTCCTGAGACTGAGCTGTAAAATCCTGGGAGCTACAGGATCAGGGAGACGCCAGCGTTGGGGAGCAGCTTTGTCAGTGCTGCAGCTGCTTAGGAGGGGTACAGGGCTCAAAGCTGAGCTCCTGTTCCCCAGCCCAGTGGAGCTGCTGGGAGCTGGGACACCAGTTTAGAAGCCGCATTCCTGTGTCCAGAGCCCCCAGCAGAGGCCAGGCTGCAGCAGAGCCCCGTGAGAAGCCCCCGGCCCCTCTCACCCCTAGCCTGGTGGAGAACTAGGGGTCACAGCATCACAGAAGACCAGGTCAGAAGGGACCTCGAGGATCATCTGGTCCAGCTTTTTAGACGATTTGTAGTTTCCATGAGCCAGCCCAGCGCCCACAGAGCTGAGCCCTGAGAGGCCAAAGTAGAGGGATCCACCCCTCCCTGGGCAGATGGTTCCAGTGGGAAAAATGTTCTTCTGGAATCCCAATGCAATTTCCCTAGGAGCAAATCATACTCATTCACCCTTGTCTTTTCCACGTGACTCCTCACAAAAAAGCGCATCTTCATCCTTCTCAAGTTCATAGGAAGAGCAAAGCTCATGCAAGGAAGAAATAGAGGTGTAATTGCACTTTTATTGTTCAAGAAGTGAAATGCAAATCCCTGGGGGTGTCTGTGTGCACAGGGGGAACAGGTTAGTACAAATGAGAGGCTCTGCCGAGGGGGTGCGGAGCCCACACCCAGTGCAGGGGAGCCCTGGGGAGGCCGAGTTTCACACCCCAGCGCATCCAGCCCAGAACAAGAGCCCAGGGCTTCGGTCCTGGAGCGGCTCCCCAGCTGCCTTCACCCCGTGAGAGGAGTGTCCACGAGGCAGCTCAGCCCCAGGCTTTGTACTCATCCATAATCCTGGCTGCATAGGGCCAGCCTCCTGCCTTTGGCCTCCAGCCGAGGGATGCCCAGTGCTCTTTTTCCTCCCATGGAACTCCCCTTAAGAGGACAAGGATCAAATTCAGCTCAGAGATGAGAAGAGGCAGCTGCAGATACTAAACTGCAGTGGAACCACTTGAAGCACTTCCTTTCCATTAAGCGACAGGGGGTTTGTTTGTCTTAAAGACACTAAGAACCGCTCAGAGTTCGAAGTTGTGTAGAAGTGCTCGGAGGAACCCAAGGTGTTTGTCCAGGTGCCTCCCCTCCTGCTCCCCCATCTCAGGCCACACGGACCTGGCTGAGGGATGCCCAGCGCTCTTTTTCCTCCCACGGAACTCCCCTTAAGAGGACAAGGATCAAATTCAGCTCAGAGATGAGAAGAGGCAGCTGCAGATACTAAACTGCAGTGGAACCACTTGAAGCACTTCCTTTCCATTAAGCGACAGGGGGTTTGTTTGTCTTAAAGAACCGCTCAGAGTTCGAAGTTGTGTAGAAGTGCTTGGTTTGTCCAAGTGCCTCCCCTCCTGCTCCCCCATCTTGGGCCACACTGACCTGGCTGAGGGCAGGTTGCAGCCTCCGTCCCACTCGCTCAAAGGCTGAACTCGTGCTGCAAGGGTCACGTTGAACGGCACCACAGGAGAAGGCGCAGGGGCTGGACTGGCTGCAGTAACACTCTCTCGGGCGGCAGCGCGTCCCCCAGCCCCATCGCGGCCTGTGGCACAAAACCCTGACACAAATAACCACTCCCCTGCGGCCTCCAGGAGAGCAGAGCTGGGGCAGAGGCTGCGCTGTGAACAACTTGTTTGAGCCTTAGGATCCCTCCAAAAGAGCCGGGGATGCAGCCTCCCACAGCTGCAATTCCATCCAGGCTCAGAGCCCGGGGCTCCCAGAGCCCTTCGGCACTGCCCCCAGGTCCCACAGGCCGCAGCTCTGACCCCAAAACAGCCCCTGGCAGCTCCCTTGGTGCCGCGGCTTGCGTGAGCAGAGCCTGGGGCAGCAGGAACACCCGTCAGGGAGCTCTGCCCATTCCCACCCTGTAGGAGCTGTGCAAATGGCGAGATGGGACGGAGTCCCACCCCTGGGCCTAAGGGATATCGCAAGATCTTCCTGGGGAAGGAGAAGAGGTTTTAGGCTGTTTTAAAAAGTCGTTACCGCCTGCAGGGTCCAGCCAGACTCGTTCTGAAGCACTCGGAGTTCACGTTTGCATAAAGGTTCAGACTAAGGAATCGACGGTTGGCAGGAGGAGGACAGAGATCAAAACGTGCTCCAAGACCAGTTGGTGCCTTCAGCTCATCCCCAACCCCCGTTAGCTTTGCCAGGGCAGAGGGACGGGTCTGGTGCCCGTGGAGGCAGGAAGAGCCACAGCTCCGCCCTGCAGGAGCCTGGGAAGGCCCTGGCTGGTCACAACTGTCCCACCGACACCGCTTGTCAAGAGCTGCGCACGCAGGAAGAGGCCTCACCCAGAGGAGAGGGCTCACAGGCTCAGCAGCTGGTTCTTCATCCCAGCCAATCCAGATCATCATCATCATCGTCACCAAAGAGCGGAGCCGGAGGGGGACGCCCCTTCATGCTCTGGAAGCCAAACCAGAGGGAAACTCGTCAGTCTTAACAGCTTCCTCAGTAACTGCTGCACAGTTCTGGCTCCAAGATCTCCATCATTGTTTATCCTGGAGAAGAGGAGGCTGAGAGGAGACCTCATTACTCTCTCCAACTCCCTGAAAGGAGGTTGTGGGGAGGAGGGAGCTGGGCTCTTCTCCCAAGGGACAGGGGACAGGACAAGAAGGAATGGCCTCAAGCTCCACCAGGGGAGATTTAGGCTAGTGATTAGGAGGAAGTTTTTCACAGAAAGGGTGATTGGGCACTGGAATAGGCTGCCCAGGGAGGTGGTTGATTCACTTTCCCTGGAGGTGTTTAAGGGACGGGTGGACAAGGTGCTGAGGGACATGGTTTAGTGTTTGATAGGAATGGTTGGACTTAATGATCCGATAGGTCCCTTCCAACCTGGTTGTTCTATGATCAGCTTTGAGGAGATGATATCAAGACACCTCGTTGCTGAAGTTTTTGTGTTTCCACACTAAGGCTTCATAATCCCAGGGAGACACTTGCCGGCTCAGAGGGGCTGGAGAGGGACAAGACCCTAAAACCCTGCACATCCCACTAACTCCATGCCAGGAGGAGTTTGTCTTCACCATCCCAGCCCAGGAAACTCAGCAAGAAACAAACCCAGAAGCTCTCAGTTTGGACAAAGAACGTGGAGGAAGCTCCGAGCTCAGTGAGTGGGAGCCTGGCGGATCCCACGGCCACACAAAGGGTTTCACAGGCAAGGAACAGGGTAACGCCTGAACCCAGTCAGTGGGAGTGGAAAGATACAAACACCTACCACTTCCTCTTCATCCTCCTCCTCAGAGGGAACCCGAGGTTTCTGTGGTTTACGAGACACTGTTTCAAAGAAGTCGTCATCCTCGAAGAGGCTAGAAGGAGAAAAAGAATTTGTAGTTCACTTACAGATCTTGGTTTTACAAATTTTATTGAAAGAATGATGGATGAGTTTTCTTGCAGAGGCAAAGTTCTAAAGCACACACTGTCCAACCCCAACCTCTGCCCTGGGCAGGGACACCTCCCACTGGATCAGGGGTTCCAAGCCCCATCCAACCTGCCCTTGAACCCCTCCAGGGATGGGGCAGTCACCGCTGCTCTGGGCAACCTAAGCCAAGGCCTCCCCACCCTCACAGCAAAACAGTTCTTCCTAAGATCTCGTCTCAATCTCCCTTCTATGCAGCTAAAAGCTGCTCTCCCTCACCCTGTCCTTGAACTAGAGACCCTGCTCGATTCTCCAGCCCCGGCAGCCTCCGTGCTGCTGTACCAGCCTGGGCTGAGCAGCAGGGAGATGGGGCTGGGGTCACCTCAGCCTTACCCAGAATCCTTTTGCTTGTGGACGGAGCTCTCTTCCTGCTGTCCTGGGCTCTCTCCGCTGGCAGCCGAGCCATCTGCTGTGTCGGATGCTGCAGAGGGCTCCTTCTCAGCACTAAGCCCATCCAAAGGGTCTGTGCAGTTCCCCCCCTCACCATTTAAGGGAGGAGGCTCAAACCCCCTGCCAGGCTCCTCTGCCTTCTGCTCCCCAGCTGCCTTGTCTGGAAGCACTGCCACATCTGCTTCTCTCGGCTCGGCTCCTAGATCAGAAGGTTCTGCATCTCCTGCCTGCAAAGACACTCCGGAGGGACTGTGTTCTCTCTCTGTGCTCCTGCTCGGACTTCTCTCCTGTCTTTGCTCAGCTGGGATGGAGTCCTCATCCGCCTCAGGCTGTCCTAAAAGGGCAGGACCCTTATCAGGATCTAGGCAGGATTCAGCTCCAGAAAAGAGATGCTCCCCCTGGACCTTTTCATCTTCTGACACCACACTGCTGCGTGTCGCCTGCTCTCCCTCAGGGTTTGCAGGCCTGGCACACACAGGAGCAGACTCGCTTTCCTGCTCAGACACCGAGAAGCCTGTGGCTGCTTCCCCAGGCTCTGTTGGGCTATGCTGCTCGGGCCCTTCGTGCTCTGCTTTTGCTCCAAGCGATCCCTCCTGTCTCGCTGCTCCAGGTTCCTCCTTTTCACTGTCCTGATCCACTCTCTCCTGCTGCCTGTTGAGCAGCTGCAGCGTCACAGTCTGAAAAAAAGTGAGAGCACGGGTTACACCCCAAACATAACCCACCACAGATCCCTCTATCATCTTCTACAGAATCATAGAATCACCAGGTTGGAAGAGACCCACTGGAACATTGAGTCCAACCATTCCTATCAAACATGAACCCATGTCCCTCAGCACCTCGTCCACCTGCACCTTAAACACCTCCAGGGAAGGTGAATCAACCCCCTCCCTGGGCAGCCTCTGCCACTGCCCAATCACCCTTGCTGGGAAAAAAATTTTCCTAATGTCCAGCCTAAACCTCCCCTGGTGGAGCTTGAGGCCATTCCCTCTTGTCCTGTCCCCTGTCCCTTGGGAGAAGAGCCCAGCTCACTCCTCTCCACAACCTCCTTTCAGGTAGTTGGAGAGAGCAATGAGGTCTCCCCTCAGCCTCCTCTTCTCCAGGATAAACACCCCCAGTTCTCTCAGCTGCTCCTCTTGTTCTCCAGCCCCTTCACCAGCTTCGTTGCTCTTCTCTGGACTCGCTCCAGAGCCTCAACATCCTTCTTGTGCTGAGGGGCCCAGAAATGAACACAGGATTCGAGGAGCAGTCTCCCCAGTGCTGAGACCAGAGGGAGAAGAACCTCCCTGGATCTGCTGTCAAGTGTCTGTTTCACAGTGAACTTGGACTCGCAAGGCGTGAGTATTTTTAGCTCATGACTTGTCCTCTCATGCTGATTGCCCTTTATCTCTTCGTTGTCTCACCTTAATAGTGTTCATGACGACGCCCAGAACCGTCCTGCCGCTGTAGGTCTCCTCCAGATCAAATTCTCCCCGAAGAGACTGAAACACACCATTCATTATCTTCTTAACCTGGAAAAGAGCAAGACAAGGATACAACTCATTAATGGGTGAAGCACTGGGCTTGAGATCTGATCCTTCTCCAGGTGAAGGAAAAATAAACCCAAACCCAAACATGCGGTTTTCAAAGAATCCACTTTTCAAACCAGAAATTCCAGTCCTGGAGCAGAATCCATCCCATTCAACTCAGACCACTCTCTCTGCACTGAACACATCCCTCCAAACCAGAGGGAGGTGGCACAAACGCAAAGCAGACGATGCTTATTTCTTGTTACTCTTTCAGTTTATAAATCTAAACTTCAAATCTTAAGTTTTAACCTAAAAAAAAAAATCAAGCAACAAGTTGGGCAGCAGAAAGATCAATCTTTTCTTCCTCTGTAGACCCAACTACTACAGAGTTTCTGTGGAGAGAATCCTGGTTTTCCTTCTTATCCCTGAAATAATCATAGAATCATAGAACGACCAGGTTGGAAGAGACCCATCTGATCTTCTAGCCCAACCATTCCTATCAAACACTAAACCAAGTCCCTCAAGACCTCATCCACCTGTCCCTTAAACACCTCCAGGGAAGGGGAATCAACCCCCACCCTGGGCAGCCTATTCCAATGCCCAATGACCCTCTGTGTGAAAAACTTCCTCCTAATCTCCAGCCTAAATCTCCCCTGGTGGAGCTTGAGGCCATTGCCTCTCGTCCTGTCCCCTGTCACTTGGGAGAAGAGCCCAGCTCCCTCCTCTCCACAACCTCCCTTCAGGTAGATGGAGAGAGTAATGAGGTCTCCTCTCAGCCTCCTCTTCTCCAGGCAATTCTCAAGGCAAATACAATAGATTTGCTTATTAAGGAAAAATATCAGGTAGTTAAGCTCACTTCTTCTGTGAAGGCTGCAGGTGAAGGTAGATCCCGATCCTTTTCCAGGTCTCGGATGCGTTCCTCATATTGAGCTCTCAGCACCACCAGCTCAGCCTGCAGGGCTGAACACTGCCAAAGGGAAACCCAAGTCAGACCAGCTCAGAGTTGCCACAGGGAGCTGTGTGGTGGGGATGGGTTATCTGGAAGTAGTTTTTTAGCAAGGGGTAAGCTGCTGAACGGATTTTTAAGCAGGGCTTTGATAGGAAGCTGCAAAAGACTTGGCTAAATGCGACAGCACCAAAATAAAGACATCCAGCCAGGTCAAAACCTTAGAGATCCAGAACTGTGCTATAAGTTCTTCAAGTAACACCAAGAATGGGGACAGCATCACTGAGATCCCAGTGAGAGGAGGGCTGGGGGGCATCACTGCACTTGTGCTGGTTTCTGGAAGCAACATTAAGTTATTTCTTCCCTCTCACTCTGGAATCCACATTCTTGTTACTCTGGACAAAGGCAGCCTGAGGCTCCTGATCACTGCCCTCCAGTTCATATACAGCTGCTGTGTTATCATAGAATCATAGAATCATCAGGTTGGAAGAGACCCATCGGATCATCAAGTCCAACCATTTCTATCAAACACTAACCCATGTCCCTCAGGAACTCATCTACCCGTCCCTTAAACACCTCCAGGGAAGGTGAATCAACCACCTCCCTGGGCAGCCTATTCCAATGCCCAATGACCCTTTCTGTGAAGAACTTCCTCCTAATCTCTACCCTAAATCTCCCCTGGTGGACCTTGAGGCCATTCCCTCTCGTTCTGTCCCCTGTCACTTGGGAGAAGAGCCCAGCTCCCTCCTCTCTACAACCCCCTTTACCTTCTCTGCGACAGGCTCCAGTTGCTCCAAACGCTGTTGACACTCTGATAATTTTTGCTCTTCTGCTTTCTTTGAGTGTTTTAGAGCCGCAAGCTGAAAGACAAGAACCAGTGGTTTACAGCCCTTTTCAGTGTCACCCTCTTGGAAACAGCTCCTGCTCCAAGCCACTAGCTCAGAACAGTGCAGACAGGCAGATTGTAGCTGCTGTTTTAGTCCGAGCCTGACATCATCTTGGCTCTCCCGCACAGATCATTAAATTCACTGCCACACCAACCCAGAAAAACCAATGCAGGCATGGACACATCCCACAGACAAGACTCGATTCAAAAACAATCAAGGAATTAAAAAGGCAAGACACAAATCAGCAAGAGAGGATTGCTGGTGAGAAGCTACTGGTTACTTGGCATCACGTTTCAGCAAAGAACAGCCCTTTACCTTCTCCTCCAGCTGGGACACCTGCTGCTGCAGGGAATCTCTCTGCTCACACACCTCCTGGTACTGTCTGACATGCTGCTCCTTGGCCGAGGCCAGCGCACGGTCACACTTGGCTTCCCATTGGGATTCCAGCTCTGCCTGGATGAGGGACATCTGCCCATCACAGAAGAGATCATTAGGAAAACACACACACACACAATCTGTATTTGCACAAGTGGCTGAAAGCTTGGGGCTGGAAAACACTTCCTTGGCCCAGGCTGGAATAGCTGCACACGGATGGCAGCCCCGAGATGTCACCAGCTCCTGCCCACACTGCACACAATCCCTCAGGCTGGCCTGAAAGTCTGGCTCAGATTTCAGATCTCCAGGCATATTTCTAAGTAAAACAGCCTCCCAGTACTGAGAGGGACTCCAGGCCAGCTGGGGAAGGACCTTTTACAAGGGCCTGGAGTGATAAGATGAGGGTGAATCATAGCACCGTAGAATCATAGAACAACCAGGTTGGAAGAGACCCATTGGATCATCAAGTCCAACCATTCCTATCAAACACTAAACCATGTCCCTCAGCACCTCATCCACCCGTCCCTTAAACACCTCCAGGGAAGGGGAATCAACCACCTCCCTGGGAACCTCTGACAGTGCCCAATCACCCTTTCAATGAAAAACATTTTCCTAATGTTCAGCCTAAACGTTCCCTGGTGGATCTTGAGGCCATTCTCTCTTGTCCTGCCCCCTGTCCCTTGGGAGAAGAGTCCAGCTCCCTCCTCAACGTCTTTAAATTGGAAGGGGACGATTTAGATAAAACATTAGAAGAAATTATTCATGATGAAGGTGGGGAGGCCCTGGTCCAGGCTGCCCAGAGCAGTGGTGGTTCCCCATCCCTGGAGGGGTTCCAGGCCAAGTTGGATGGGGCTTGGAGCCCCAGATCCAGTGGGAGGTGACCCTGTCCATGGCAGGGGTGGGACTGGATGGGCTTCAAAGTCCCTTCCAACCCAAACCATCCCATGATTATCAGCAGCTCTGTGTCCTTCTCTCTGCTAAGAACTCAGTTTGCGTCCCTCCTTTCCTCAGTTAGACACTGTCTTTAACACGGTCTAAACCTGATGCCATCAGTGCTGCGCTAGAACTCTGCGGCCATGTCAGTGGTCTGTGATTGCAGTTGCAGAACAACCAGCACCAGGCAGCCTTCCTGCTTCCTCAAATCATGCACATCTTTAGAGACATCAGTGCAAATCCTGAAGTCAGAAGCAGGGCTAACAAAAATAGTTTAGGAAGACAGGGTTCACTTTTTTTGTTGTTTTACAGTCACCCCTTAAAAGCAAGAGGATAACATTTTCATTCTTTCATGATCTGAGCAGTTTTCAAAGAATCATAGAACAATCAGGCTGGAAGAGACCCATCGGATCATCGAGTCCAACCATTCCTATCAAACACTAAACCATGTCCCTCAGCACTTCATCTACCTGTGTCTTAAACACCTCCAGGGAAGGGGAATCAACCACCTCCCTGGGCAGCCTCTGACACTGCCCAATCATCCTTTCTGTGAATCAATTTTTCCTAATCTCTAGCCTAAATCTCCCCTGGTGGAGCTTGAGGCCATTCCCTCTTGTCCTGTCCCCTGTCACTTGGGAGAAGAGCCCAGCTCTCTCCTCTCTACAACCTCCTTTCAGGCAGTTGTAGAGAGTAATGAGGTCTCCTCTCAGCCTCCTCTTCTCCAGGATAAACAACCCCAGCTCTCTCAGCCGCTCCTCGTAGGGCCTGTTCTCCAGCCCCTTCACGAGCCTCGTCGCTCTTCTCTGGACTTGCTCCAGAGCCTCAACATCCTTCTTGTGGTGAGGGGCCCACAACTGAACACAGGATTCAAGGAGTGGCCTCACCAGTGCTGAGTACAGAGCATTTAATTTCATTGCTGTTTCTCAACTGCAGGTTCCTCCAAGTCCCCTAGATGCCTGCTGGAGAGGCTCCCAGGACTCCTCACCTGCTCTGCTGCTGCCTGGTCAGTCGAAGTTCGTGCCTTTTTCAACAGCTGCCGAAGCTTGTCCAGCTCCTGCTGATACGATCTGCGTATTTCTTCCATCTCTTCCTCTGCCTGAGCTCTCTCCGAGAGGGATTTCTTCTTCCTCTCTGCAAGATTCTGCAGTACAGAATGGGACTCAGAATGGGCCACACCACGCTGAAGCAGCTCTTCTTCCTCATGCACAAAGAGCCGCCTTGAGCAGGGAATCTTACGGCTCTCAAATCAAGCTGAGGTTATTTAAGAGGTAGGAGGGTTTACATAGAATCATAGAACAACCAGGTTGGAAGAGACCCACAGGATCATTGAGTCCAATCATTCCCATCAAACACTAAACCATGTACCTCAGCGCCTCGTCCACATGTCCCTTAAACACCTCCAGGGAAGGTGATTCAACCACCTCCCTGGGCAGCCTATTCCAATGCCCAATCACCCTCTGTGTGAAAAACTTCCTCCTAATCTCTAGCCTATATCTCCCCTGGAGGAGCTTGAGGGCATTCCCTCTTGTCCTGTCCCCTGTCACTTGGGAGAAGAGCCCAGCTCCCTCCTCTCCACAACCTCCTTTCAGGGAGTTGTAGAGAGTAATGAGGTCTCCCCTCAGCCTCCTCTTCTCCAGGATAAACACCCCCAGCTCTCTCAGCAGCTCCTCATAGGGCCTGTTCTCCAGCCCCTTCCTCAGCTTTGTTGCTCTTCTCTGGACTTGCTCCAGAGCCTCAACATCCTTCTTGTGCTGAGGGGCCCACAACTGAACATAGGATTCAAGGAGCGGCCTCACCAGTGCTGAGTCCAGAGGGAGAAGAACCTCCCTGGCCCTGCTGGTCACACCATTTCTGATCCAAGCCAGGATGCCATTGGCCTTCTTGGCCACCTGGGCACACTGCTGGCTCATGTTCAGTCAGCTGTCGACCAACACCCCCAGGTCCCTCTCCTCCTGGCAGTTTTCCAGCCAGACACGTTACTTGACTAAGATATTAAAACACACATAAATCACAAAGCACAAAGGATCCATCAGCACAGGGTTCCTTGCCTGGAGATAAGCCAAGATTCACCCAGCTTGCAGATTTACAAGCAAGGATGTTGGGTTAAATTCCAGCAAACCCTGCATCTCTCTCTGTAATGCCAGCACTGGACACACCTTTTCCAGACTCTCCTTTTCCACTTTTAGATCCGTCAACTCTTCTTCCAATGCTGCAATCTTCATGTCCAGCTGCTTGCGGCTCTGCTTCTCAGCTTTGAATCTGCTCTGAGTGTCCTCAGAGGCTTCTTGGAGCTCTGCAGAAAGACAATTTACTCTGGTTAGCACATTTGGGGGCCAATGGGAAGGAAAAGTCTTGCACAATGGAATCAACAATGCTGCTTGCGTCTGCAGGAGGAACTAGAATCATAGAATCATAGAACAACCAGGTTGGAAGAGACCCATCGGATCATCGAGTCCAACCATTCCTATCAAACACTAAACCATGTCACTCAAGACCTCATCCACCCGTGCCTTAAACACCTCCAGGGAAGGGGAATCAACCACCTCCCTGGGCAACCTCTGACACTGCCCAATGACCCTTTCCATGAAAAACCTCCTCCTAATCTCTAGCCTAAATCTCCCCTGGTGGAGCTTGAGGCCATTCCCTCTTGTCCTGTCCCCTGTCCCTTGGGAGAAGAGCCCAGCTCCTTCCTCTCTACAACCTCCTTTCAGGTACTTGTACAGAGTAATGAGGTCTCCTCTCAGCCTTCTCTTCTCTAGGCTAAACAATCCCAGCTCTCTCAGACTAGAATTTATCAAGAACTGCCACTGAAACAGCAATCCTTACACCTCAGCTTTTCCCTTAGCATTTCAATCATGGAACACCTCTGGTTCCTCTACAAGATGTTAGACTAATGCCAAAAGACTGCTTCTGCAAAAGCAATCCCTGTTACAGGATGATTTTGTTTGTAGATTCAGCCCATTTCCCTTTTAGCAGTAACAAAGACGCAGGTACCGTTCAGACACCTCAGGGCATCGATATCCTCTTCCATACCCTTGTGACCTCTCCTAGGGAAAGCAGGAACACCCCGGAAGAAAGGAAAGAGCTACGACTTATGAAAGAGGAAAAAGAGCTGTTACGGAACAGAATTCTGACCTGCCAACTGTGCCTGAAGCTTGTTGAGCTGCGTCTCGTGTCGCTCTGCCTCCTGCAGGGCCGCAGAGAGCTGTTTCCGCAGGTCCATCTCCTTCTTCTGGTGTGCTGTCAGCTCCAGCTGCAGCTGCGAGACCTGGGCTGTGGCAGCCGCTAACTCCTCGGTGACTTTGGCCTGGATCACAAAATAGAGCAGGGAAAAGGGAGAAAGAGAGGATACACGAGTGTGAGGGAGCACCAGAACCGCTCTCATAGGAAGAGCTGAGGGCTACTGGAAACCCTATCAGGGAAGCGCTGTGGTCCAGCACCTCAGACATCTCCAAATCAAAGAAGTAACAATAACTATTTTGCCAAGTCGCTGCGAGTTGTTTGGCGGTAACCCGTCCAGATTGACTAGAAAGTCGCACAAGTCATCCAAAACCTCACAGTTCAAATCAACAAGCTTTCCTGAAAAGCTTACGTGTGTTTTTAAGCCCAGTGCCAGTGCCTGGGGGCCCTGCTCAGAGTTTTCAGGCAACGACAACATCTCTTGATGTAAAAGCCTGGGCTCCAATGTGTCATTATCTTCAATAAGCTTACAAATCACTGGAAAGCCACACAAAACTTGTTCCAGCCAGCAGCTTCCCTCCTGAGCTCACAGCACGTAGTCACCCTGCGGTGCCTGCACAGGCGAGACTGCCAGTTTGGAGCATAGCTGTCACCACAATTTATTGACCTGTTTAGAATCAGAATAGAATCATAGATTCATAGAACAACCAGGTTGGAAGAGACCCATCGGATCTTCTAGTCCAACTATTCCTATCAAACACTAAACCATGTCCCTCAGCACCTCATCTACCTGTGCCTTAAACACCTCCAGGGAAGGTGACTCAACCACCTCCCTGGGCAGCCTATTCCAATGCCCAATGACCCTTTCTGTGAAAAACCTCCTCCTAAATCTCCCCTGGTGGAGCTTGAGGCCATTCCCTCTTGTCCTGTCCCCTGTCCCTTGGGAGAAGAGCCCAGCTCCCTCCTCTCCACAACCTCCTTTCAGGGAGTTGTAGAGAGCAATGAGGTCTCCCTTCAGCCTCCTCTTCTCCAGGATAAACACCCCCAGCTTTCTCAGCCGTTCCTCATAAGGTCTCTTCTCCAGCCCCTTCCCCAGCTTCGTTGCTCTTCTCTGGACTCACTCCAGAGCCTCAACATCCTTCTTGTGGTGAGGGGCCCACAACTGAACACAGGATTCAAGGAGCGGCCTCACCAGTGCTGAGTACGGAGGGAGAATAACCTCCCTGGACCTGCTGGAAACTGAGGATTGCTCAGTGACTCACAGACAACCAGGTACGTATACAGCTTGCTACGATAACTTGCCAGCAATGCATCAGGGGAGGCTCAAGGCATCAAGACAAAGACACAAAGTCACGTTCCCAGTCTCGTTGCGTGACACACAAACCTCAGAAGATGCTCTGCAAAGACAGAACTACACCGGTCGGAAAACCTCACTCGCTGCAGGGGATACCTGAGCAGCTTCTCCATCCACACCTACATTCAGATTCCCAACAGGCTACCATGATCTTGTAATGGATAAGTTCTCCTGAACTGGACTGTCTCCCAGAGCAGTCTCTGTAAGAAAACTAAGGCCTAAAGACTACAACCACCAGCTTCCGCTAGGGAAGAGCCGTGAGCAAAACTGCGCCAACTACAGTGAGGATGACCATGTGCTGACACAGAGGGCTGGGATACTACAGCAGGAATTTCAAAGAGGAGCAGCATTTCCACAGGGACTGCACCTAAAACCACATCTCTTTTCCTCTTACGTTTCCCTAAATCTCTTGCTGCAGCTCAGGATATCAACTCCAAGCAGGCTAAAACCAAACCAAGCCCCGTGGCACATCTAAAGGTTATTTTAACAGTTGTCTTTAATCATAGAATCATAGAACACCCAGGTTGGAAGAGGCACATAAAGAAAAATAAAAAGGAAATTCTACACCAGGCTGGTACCACAGCAACGTCTCTGCAGTGAACACTGTGACTATACTCGCTTAGCTCTACCTTTTGGTGACAAAGAATCTTATTCGATCTGCATCTGCTCTGACCTCTATCTGATTGTGTCCTGCTCTTCCCACGGGCAGGTGACACGAGCAGTGATGGGACACGGTCCTGTGAAAGGGCCCCCTGAGAAAGAGGGGGCCAAGGCTACACTGCCAGTTATAAGCAAGGTGAAGACTCATGCTAATTCGAGATGTGAGGCAATTCTTGGAATGCCGAGCAGCTTCCAGCTAGCTCCGGAGGCAGCTGGGCTGGCGCTACCTAGGGCACAATTATCCATCACCTACACAGTCAGCAGACGCTGCCTCACCTGGTCCCAGCCCCGATCCACTGGCAGCATGTTCTAGGAGGAGAAAGCAGCGACATGAAACAGGAAGAGTTAAGAACACAGCTTGAAAGGCAGAAGCATTAATCATCATCAGAAAAGCATAGCACTTCATCGCAGGAGCCTAAGGTGTGCCAGAGAAGCCACTAAATTAGCCCAAGAACTGTAAAAGCTTAGACAAAAAAAGGTAGTGAAGCCTGGCTTAAAAAGGACGAAGCTCAAGGTATTCTTGCAGGTAGGTTACACGCCACGGGTGTAGGAGTGATCTTACACCTGAGAACCACTTCACTGTGCTGGAGATGAGGCATTACTGATTGCTACGGAGTAAAAGCCTTCATCTCAAGCTGTGATGCACTCTGCTAGGGTTGAAGGCCTATAACCCAAATGCAGGAAGCTACTGACACTTTTCACAGTGATCCTGGGCACAGAGGCCTGGCCTGCATCACAGAACGAATGGTGAGTCCCTATTAATAAGTAAAGGATAGATAAAATAGCTTAAAATCATCTTCTCCATTCTGTTCACAGCAATCTTGGCTGTCACAGAGCAAGGTAGATGAGATAAAAGGAAGAGGAAGGAATATCAGCCTTCCTGTTTACAGGCAACACTCTCACAAATCTATGGGAAACCGCGCAAGTCGTGGCTTTTCTGGTGTCAGCCTGAAGCCTGTTCACGTAACGGTGTTATCACCTCAGCGGTGCCTGCTGAGCCAAGTGGAATCCTAGTGAAGATAAGGTCCAAAATCGTTCCTGAAGATCCTACCTCACTTGTCTAAAAGACGCTTCCTCCCCAATTTATTTATCACACAAGCTCGATGTTGTGCTCACGGACAGAAGAACTTTGTTTCTTATTTCTGACTTATTCCTGGATCATAGAATCATAGAATCATACAACAACCAGGTTGGAAGGGACCCATCGGATCTTCTAGTCCAACCATTCCTACCAAACACTATTTCACATACTCCGTACATATTACGGATACGTGACCTGGGCTCTTAGTGGGAAATCTCGGTTCTCCTACACTGCCTGCTCACCCCAGCACACAATTACAGCCTCACACTGCATTTTTATCACTTGTTAACTTACTTAGGGCAGCTTCTCTCATTTTTGGGTGCACCGAGTTACAGTTCTCACGCAGAGCAGGCATTTCTCATCTCACGTTCGAGCTGTACAGACAACTCAGCAGGCGAGTACAGCGCAGGAGTGAACTTGGTGTAATTTAACAACCCAGTGCTTGAGAAAGCACAGAAGACACCACGTGACTACAGCCCTAAAAGCCTAGGTTGTCATGGGGGACACTACAGCATACAGAGCCATGCAAAAGTGTATTAAACTCCTATGAAGGCGATTTTCCAATAGCCCCTTTTACAAAAAAAAAAAAAAAAATTATTGATAGAAACAAGCAGCTTTCGATTAGCGTAAAAGTGACGTTAAGAAACTCTACCAAGAAATAGTTTCTCCTTATTGCCACATTCACCATCAGTTAAAACTTCTGAAACCGTCGGAGGAACGAGATAAAGCACTTTTTCAATCCAACAAAGAACAAAGCCCCTGTGATACACCACGTGAGCGTATCCCCACGTGGCGAGGATTTAAGTCATTAAAATGACTTATTAATGATTAATTATTAATGATTAATACCTTCACCTTGCTACGTAGGCCATATATGTCGAGTTTACAATTATACACGTAGTTACTCAAGTTAACCAAGTTCCCAATAAATCAGATGCTTTCTCGCGAGATAAGAACATTTGGGCTATGACAGCGTAAGATCTATGTTTACAACCTCTGTGCTATTTTTCTTACAAAACCCATGAAAACATTCAAATTGTTTCTCAAAACAGCTTTCAAAACGCAAGCCACAACCGCAGTTGTCTCGCAAGGGAACTGACTTAAGCCTTGACTAAGGCTTCAGCGCATTTTAGTGCAACAAGCAACCCCCTCGTGGCTGCAGCCAGAGGCCTTTGGCTCTGCTCGCTCCATTACCTTCTCCTGTTCTGCATGCAACACTCTTGCCTGTGTGTTTTCATTTGTTGTTTGCAGCGAATGGTTCCTCTGCTCCATCAGCAAGTTGCTTTGTTCGACGTATCTGTGAAAGGCGAAGGGAAATGCATGAGTATTTACAGAAATACAGGACTAGGAGCAAAAAAAATATCATAGAATCATAGAACAACCAGGTTGGAAGAGACCCATCGGATCATCAAGTTCAACCATTCCTATCAAACACTAAATCATGTCCCTCAGCACCTCGTCTACCCATCCCTTAAACATCTCCAGGGAAGGTGCATCAACCCCCTTCCTGGGCAGCCTATTCCAATGCCCAATGACCCTTTCTGTGAAAAACTTCCTCCTAATCTCTAGCCTAAATCTCCCCTGGCGGAGTTTGAGGCCATTCCCTCTTGTCCTGTCCCCTGTCACTTGGGAGAAGACAAGATCTATTAGTTAATCAGATAAGAGAGGCTGGAAATCTAAAAAGGAAGCTATGGAGAATTTCATGAGCTTAAGGTGTTTGAGAATTCCACTGCAACAGGAGCAGAAATTTGCTGAATATCTTCCAATGAAACAGACTTGATGAGGAAGCAGATGTCACTATATAATATGGCAACTTGGCTTTGTTATGGTAGGTTGCATAGTTTTTCTTCACTTTTTTTCAAATTTTTCTTGAAAGATCTGTTATTCATACTTCATTTGCAATAGAATCATAGAATCATAGACTATTTTTGGTTGGAAGGGACCTAAAAGATCGTCTAGCTCCCACACCCCTGTCATGGCCAGGGATACCTCCCACTAGACCAGGGAAACTTCTCACTAGACCAGGATTGTTAAGGCCCCATACCCATTAGGTGGGTGCTGGTCTCTTCTCTCAAGTGACAGGTGATGACAAGGGAGAATGGCCTCAAGCTGCACCAGGGGAGGTTCAGATTGGACATTAGGAAAAAGATTTTCACCGAAAGGGTCATTGGGCAGTGGCAGAGGCTGCCCAGTGAGGTGATGGTGTCACCATCTCTGGAGGTATCTAAAAGACCGGGTAGATGAGGTACTTAAGGACATGGTTTAGTGGCAGATAGGTATGGTTGGACTCAATGATCTCAGAGGTCTTTTCCAACCTGATGATTCTATGATTCTAAAAGGCTGAGATGGAAAAGGGAATATTTCAAAGCAGTTTTTTCCATGACAAGTCCCAGATAATTTTCCATGCTGCCCTGCCCCACGAGCCAATTCTCCAGGGGTGGATGGGTGTGCCTGCTACAGCACAGATAGTATCAGTTTAGGTAAGTGCTTTATCTCTTTGCAACAAGCCTAATGTTCCCCTGGCACAGCCAGGAGCTTGATAACCTGATATGCATTGTTTTTTGCCATTTCCTTGAACAAGTTATTCCTCTTCTTCAATCAAACGCAACATACACCCGAAAGCAGAACTGTAAAAAGCTAAAGTAAAATAACTCTCAGAAACCGAGCAAACAAGACACCAGGACGAGTTCTTTTTAGTCTTTTTCCATATTCACATTTTCTGCAAACCACAGTTTTGGGAAGAGAGAGGGGGGAACCCCACATTTTTAATGACTTGAAATAATTAAACACATCTGAACATGCTTCTATCCTAAAGAGCACCCCTCCTGGTTACACCTAACCAAGAGCACACTAGCAGAGGCTGCTCTCTCCCACTCCTTACCTCTGATTCCGCTCAATCAACTCGCTGATCTTCTCGTTTTGCTCCTCAATCCGACTGCTCTTCTCAAATATCTCTTGCTTCAGTCTCTCATTCTCCTAAAGCACAGCTCAGCATCAATATTTGCTCTCACTCAGATATCCCTGCAGCACCTCCTAAACCTTTGTTTTGTACAGATGCAGTACAGCGCTGAGACTCATCCCCTTCCACGGCAACAACACTGGAAGGTACCAACGCTGCCTTTCGCAGGAATCCTGGCACAGGACAGTGATTTCCAAACCACATTCTAGAGAGTATTGTGTCTGGTTGACTTTTCCAGCCACAAACCTCAAGACTGTAAGGTCACTGCCTAGAAAAACTACAAAGCATCAGGCTAAGCAGTCAAGAACAGAAGTAGGTGGTTCATTCAACATGGTACTTCAGCTACAAAACTGCATTCTGCAGATGCCATGGGCTAAGTCCATGACGGTTTAAGATGCAGATGAATTTCTCTCACATTAATCTATTGCCAAGGTCTATTAAATAATAATATATCGACTTGCAAAGTAGCCAACACACAAACTGTTGAGAAGTGCTTTTTTGAGGAGGAGAGGGTGGAAATTATTGTGTGTCTCATGCTCTTACCCAGGCAGCTGGTTTTGAACATGCAAAAATAGAACAGACAGGTGGATAGATGTCTCGGCCAAGCCAGTACAGCTACCCTAGAAATAACACAGTGGCTCTCGTTCCTGTAGAAACAGTCAGATAAGGCTGGCCAGGCTCACCTGAATTATGCGCTGGATATTGCTCATGATCATAGAAGCTTCCATTGTAACAGAGGAGATACCAGGCAACAGTGAGCTGTTACCAGCATTCTGTTTCTTCAACTCCTCTACCTGCAGGAATAAGCCATTTTGAAGTCAGCTGAAACAGATTTAACATCTGTAAAGTCTATCTGCAAAGACCTGTTTCACTGTTCCATCAGATCAGCCGTAGGTTATACACTACCACATCAACAGTGACACCTCCTGAAGGGCAGTGAACCTCTCCAAACACAACATCTCATAAGATATTTAAGATAATAAGAGACAACACCTTCCCCTAAGCCTAATCTTAGCTTCTTATTAGTGGTTGAACTTCTGCCACTTCAAGGTCTGCTAATATTTGATTTTTCACTAAGTCAGCGCATCCTTAACAGACGTTACATAGAGGCAGCTCCTCAGACTATGCTTGGAGAGCAAAGAGCAGTTAACAAATCAGTTTACGCCACACAGGACCTGGGCAGCCAGATGATCCATTTTATCCACAACTTTGCTAACGGCCATTCGGATCTCGGTGTTGTGCTGCCGAGCCTCCGTCATCAAAAAGGAAGTAACGTCCCCGGGTGCTTGAGTGAAAAAGGAGAGAGATCCACAGTCACAAGGGGAAAACACTGGCGTACAGACACACCAAAAGGAACACTTGGCAGTTTGAAGCCTGACAGACAGGACAGCTGCTCTCTCCTCAGAAACGGAAGGGACACAGTATCTGGAAAACTAATAATGTAGGTATTTTCCAAATAATACAAACAGGCAAGTTATGAGTGCAGGAAACTGAGCCACATGATAGCACTGAGGTCACAGGTTCATAAAACAACCAGGTTGGAAGAGACCCACTGGATCATCGAGTCCAATCATTCCCATCAAACACTAAACCATGTCCCTTAGCACCTTGTCCACTCGTCCCTTAAACACCTCCAGGGAAGGTGAATCAACCACCTCCCTGGGCAGCCTATTCCAATGCCCAATCACCCTTTTTGTGAAAATTTGTTTCCTAATGTCTAGCCTGAATCTCCCCTGGTAGAGCTTAAGGCCATTCCCTCTTGTCCTGTCCCCTGTCATCTGGGAGAAGAGCCCAGCTCCCTCCTCTCCACAACCTCCTTTCAGGTACTTGTAGAGAGCAATGAGGTCTCCCCTCAGCCTCCTCTTCTCCAGGATAAACACCCCCAGCTCTCTCAGCCCTTCCTCATAAAGCCTTTTCTCCAACAAGGTCAACAAGTGGGAAGCTCCCAGACAGACCAAACAGGAGCAGACAGAGAGGTGTGATCAGACAATAGCAATAGAGATAACTTCTGAAGCTTTGAACTGAAGAGACACGCTCCCAGCATGGTTTGGCTACAGTCAAGTGTCACCAACAGGGATTACCTAAATGGTTCTTGAAATGCCTTTAGTCCTTCCTAAGTTGTGCCTTTCCTGGGCTACGTCCTTTCACTTAACAGGCCCTTATGAGGAACGGTTGAGAGAGCTGGGGGTGTTTATCCTGGAGAAGAGGAGGCTGAGAGAAGACCTCATTGCTCTCTCCAACTACCTGAAAGGAGGTTGTAGAGAGGAGGGAGCTGGGCTCTTCTCCCAAGTGACAGGGGACAGGATGAGAGGGAATGGCCTCAAGCTCCACCAGGGGAGATTTAGGTTGGACATTAGGAAAAAGTTTTTCACAGAAAGGGTCATTGGACACTGGAACAGGCTGCCCAGGGAGGGGGTTCATTTGCCTTCCCTGGAGGGGTTTAAAGGATGGGTGGATGAGGTGCTGAGGGACATGGTTTAGTGTTTGATGGGAATGGTTGGACTCGATGATCCAGTGGGTCTCTTCCAACCTGCTGATTCTATGATTAACAAATACCCTGCACGTATGCTTAAATTCTTGCCCTAGCTGGCACGATAGCTGTTTAATATTACAGTTATAAATACAACTGGAAGCACCAGCTACAAAATACTTTTAGTATTAGACAGACTTGAGAATACACCCAAAGTTCTACCCCCTTTCACACTGCACGAACTTTCTTAAGGTAAGAAAAATATGGGATATTTAATGGGAACTGCTTGTCTCATTTGGTATTAAAAAAAGAATAACAATTTGTGAAACAGATTGGCACTACAGGCAGGATGAACACGTATGGGGATGCTCCCAGGGCTCTCTAAATCATTATAAACAGTTCAGGTACTTTTTTTAAACATACCTTGGTAATGTGCAGGATACATCTGTCCTACAGGCTGGAGTTGAGAAGCCGAGGAAGCAGTCTGGGGATAAGCAAATGCCATTCCTGGATACGCCTTGCGGAACAAATGCAATAGATCAGAATGTGTTCTCATATTCCACTCATGTTCACACTTCAGTGGGTTCCATGTTTAAAGCCCCAGAGCAAGAACGATATTTGGAAAGCAAAAAAAATAACTAGGGAGCAGGACAAATTGCACAGCAGTCTGAGTGAAGGGAAAACAAAGACAAACATCTCCCAAGTGACAGGGGACAGGACAAGAGGGAATGGCCTCAAGCTCCACCAGGGGAGATTTAGGCTGGAGATTAGGAGGAAGTTCTTCACACAGAGGGTCATTGGGCATTGGAATAGGCTGCCCAGGGAGGTGGTTGATTCACTTTCCCTGGAGGGGTTTAAGGGACGGGTGGACGAGGTGCTGAGGGACATGGTTTAGTGTTTGATAGGAATGGTTGGATGCGATGATCCGATGGGTCCCTTCCAACCTCGTTGTTCTATGATTCTATTCTATGATTCTACAATTTATTCTCACAGACAAAGGAGAAAAATACAGTACAGCTCTGGCCAAGTCCCTAGAGGAACTCAGGACATCGGGGTCAAACTTTCAAAACAATATCCAAATCATTGTCAGATTAAAGCCTCATTTTAATGACTTGTTTCTATTTCATCAAAAAGAAAAAAGTATCTTTTTTTAATCTTGTTGCTTGCCACAACCTCTTCATTTTCATACAAAGAGGTAAAGCAAAGCACCAGGGTTATTTCATTTGGTTTGTGGTTCTGGGTGGGTTTTGATGGTTTGTTTGGTTTTTTTTACATAAAGCATTTGCATTCATTATCAAATATTTTCTTCCTCTGCCTGAACTCTTTTAAAATAAACAGTGCTTCTATGCAGCACTGATTTCTAAACCCTCCAGGAAACAGGTTACAGGAAAACAACTACAGAAACCACAGAGTAATAAGCTTTTGTGAAGCTTTTGGCTTCACAGAACTATTTGCACGATGCTGTGCGCTAAGACTCTGCTACCTGATCTGGCAAATACTTTGTGTTCAGCAAATGGATTGTACTGCTCCACAGCAGTGGCAGCACAAGCCTTTCGAAAGGATTATTCTCTTGTTGGATGAGAAAACATGACCAGTAAACATATTAAATGTGCAAACGAGCTCTCTCAGAAGAGCACACCATGACCAAGAAGGAAATTCAACTAAAATGCTTTTGTTTTCACCTGCTCGGCAAGGACTTGGAAGTTGTTATTTTATCCATTAAAAAGAGATATTAAAAGTCTGGTTAATTTTAAGTTCAACTTTAAGAAGCCACCAACAGGCAGAAAATCAGCTCTTTTTGATTAAATTCTAGGAGGTGTGTGAGGGAAACCCAAGAATGGCAAAGAAAAGTCATAGGAAGCAGCCTAGAATTCTTATCCTTACATTCTGCTACAGAGTCCTCATTCCCAGCAGTGGAGAGGACAGTAAGACTCATTAGAAAGGACAGAAGTGCCAATATTCAACTTGATTTCATTTCGGTACCTGAAACCCCTGAGCTCCTCCAGGTAGAGCTGAGTGGGGCTGCATCGTGGCAGGTATTAAAGCAGCAGAAGATACCTGGGGTGTAGAACCAGATGCTTGAGGTACTGAAAGAAAAAAAATCAGTGTAACATAAATTAGCTAGAAATAACCTAACTGGCCCACAGTGAAAAGGCCAAAAGTGGCATTAAATAGACAAAAATCTAACACAAAACTGGCTGCAACCTTGTGAAAATTAAATTCAGCCAAACAAATAATAGAAGGTCAAGAAAAGTCATCTTTTAAAGAAATTTCACTGTAGCTACATGTAGACAACCTCTTTTTATTCAAACAAAGGTGGCTCTGAAGTTCACTGAAAGCTGCTGCTGCACCTCGCGCCCCTTGGCAGAGCCTACAGAGAAGCTGGGGATAGGCCTTTGAACAGTGAGTGCAGGGACAGGATGAGGGGGAATGATTTGAAGCTGAAAGAGAGGAAATTGAGAAGAGACCTCAGGTAGAAATGTTTTCCTGTGAGGGTGGGGAGGCCCTGGCCCAGGTTGCCCAGAGCAGTGGTAGCTGCCCCATCCCTGGAGGGGTTAAAGGCCAGCTTGGATGGGGTTGGGAGCCCCTGATCCAGTGAGAGGTGTGGGAGAGGTGGGACTGGATGGGCTTTGAGGTCCTTTCCAACTCAAGCCATTCCATGATTCTATGATTCTAAGACATTATTCACACTGAAGACTGCCCCACCGATCACCAGCCAACATTCCATTCCATCACAGGAAGGTAAGTCAGGCCCCCTCCAGAGCTGCCCACCCTCTGACGCCCTCCCCTCTTATTTCCATCATTCTCAAACAAAAATAGTTTCTGTTCATTGGGAAAGATTTTTACCAGTTCAATTTACAAACCACACATCCTAGAGATCTCAGCAGCACCCAGCACACAGGACGACCGAGCAGCTTATGTGCTGTGCCTGCTCTTCCTCAAGCAGTAACGTCCGCACAGGAACACGGAGACACACTCCAAGGACTTCAGTCTTGTGCTTTATTAACTAGCCTACCCATAGAGCTTCGAATGGCTAAGGCCTTATTAGAAGGTAACTATCAGTTCCTGAAATGAACCCTCTATTTGCACAGTCCTGGTACTTGAAGCCTGTCAGAAAGGGAGATGTCTCTACACCAGCCCCATGCTCCCCAGAGCGTTACCTTGTGTGGCTACTGTGGGCAGCACCGCATGAGCTGGCTGCGATGGTCTCACCGAAGGTGCAGCCACAGGTTGTGCTGTCCCCCTCAGCGTATTTGGATCCTAAAAACATTTCTGCATGTTACAACAAGCGCTAAAGAATGAAAGAAGTTTGAACCTAAGATGACTTGAGATCTGGTGTTACCCAATTGAGAACTAGATGGGAACAGTGGAACTATTAAACCCTCTTGCCAGCAAGCCCAGGGAGGTGATTCTCCCTCTGGACTCGGCAGTGGTGAAACTGCTCCTCAAATCCTGTGTTCAGTTCTGGGCCTCTCACCACAAGAAGGATGTTGAGGCTCTGGAGCGAGTCCAGAGAAGAGCAACGAAGCTGGTGAAGGGGCTGGAGAACAGGCCCTATGAGGAACGTCTGAGAGAGCTGGGGGCGTTTAGGCTGGAGAAGAGGAGGCTGAGAGGAGACCTCATTACTCTCTACAACTACCTGAAGGGAGGTTGTAGAGAGGAGGGAGTTGGCCTCTTCTCCCAAGGGACAGGACAAGAGGGAATGGCCTCAAGCTCCGCCAGGGGAGAGTTAGGCTGGAGATTAGGAGGAAGTTTTTCACATAGAGGGTCACTGGGCATTGGAATAGGCTGCCCAGGGAGGTGGTTGATTCCCCTTCCCTGGAGGTGTTTAAGGGATGGGTGGATGAGGTCTTGAGGGACTTGGTTTAGTGTTTGATAGGAATGGTTGGACTAGAAGATCTGATGGGTCTCTTCCAACCTGGTTGTTCTATGATTCTATGATTCTAAGTGACAGGGGACAGGACAAGAGGGAATGGCCTCAAGCTCCTCCAGGGGAGGTTCAGGCTGAACATTAGGAATAACATTTTCATGGAAAGGGTCATTGGGCACTGGAACAGGCTACCCAGGAGCCTTCCCTGGAGCTGTTTAAGGGATGGGTGGACGAGGCGTTGAGGGACATGGTTTAGAGATTGGTGGGAATGGTTGGACTCGATGACCTGGTGGGTCTCTTCCAACCTGGTGATTCTATGATTCTATGAAAAAGCCTGAAAAAAAAAAAAAGTTGCATTTATGTGATTGGCGCCATACCTCAATTTCTGAGTCACTGGAGTCAAGCTGACTGCCTGCTGTCCCAGCAAGGAAAGGCAGCATGGGCTGCCCCATTTTGGCCATCCGAGAGATCAGCTTTGCCTTTGCTACATCCGGATTCTGAAAGAAAGGTTTGTAGTTACTCTTTCTTTGTCTCTCAGCCCAGGCTTTTCAGGCATTACAGATATCTATCAGGATTAGACTCTTCTAAATCACTGCCGATAATGCTGGTTTTCCAATTTTTCACAGACTGCATGAAAAAATCATTTTCAAGCAGACAGGATAACACAGCAGATTTGTTAACCTGGCTTGCTTTATACACTCTCCTTTTGGGATGAAACCACTGTCATTACATTGAATATCCATCCCTACACAAAACACAGCAGTAAGAAAATCCATGAATTGAGGAAGCTGCTTAGCAGCTTTTCCTGTCATGAGACACATACACAAAGTATTCTCAGGTACCTGTATATACATACTCCCAATTACTATTACCCAATTATTATTCTTAACTTGTTCATTGCTCTCTATAACTATCTGAAAGGAGGTTATAGGCAGGAGGGTAATGGCCTCTTCTCCCAAGTGACAGGGGACAGGATGAGAGGGAATGGCCTCAAGCTCCACCAGGGGAGATTTAGGCTGGAGATTAGGAAAAAAATTTTCACAGAAAGGGTCACTGGACACTGGAACAGGCTGCCCAGGGAGGGGGTTGATTCACCTTCCCTGGAGGTGTTTAAGGGACGGGTGGATGAGGTGCTGAGGGACATGGTTTAGTGTTTGATAGGAACGGTTGGACTTGATGATCCGATGGGTCTCTTCCAACCTGGTTGTTCTATGATGCTATGATCTATCCAAGACAACATGTGAGTAACCATAAGGTCACGGCAAGTGGAACTGGGGCTGAGGTTCCTCATGTTCTCCTAAACCCTTTGAAAACAAGGTCCTACTCTGCTGCGAGGTGAACATCTGAGTGTCTTGCTTGCATGATGTTCGCTTTATCTTTAGCAACACTGAATGAAGAGGTGAAACCAACCCTGCTGCCCTACTAAAAGCTTCCAATTAGTTAGGAAAACACCACCACTTACTGCTAGCTGCTCACTGATAGAGTTTGACTTGGCCCGGACAGCCGGCTCCCTGAAAAGCCAAACAGATGCATGTTGATACTGGAGATGAACAAAGATGAAACTGAACCCATGAAAAAGTATGACTGATCCATTGCATTGATTTACACAATAAAAGACAATATAAAATTTGCATTAAAACCAATCGGCCATTACCCAAGACCAAGTTATGACTGAAGTGTCACCCGAGACACAAACGCTGCTGTAGCATTACCCAAACAGTTAAATTATGTTATAGCTCATTAACACCCTAGAGGAACGGCTTCTTTCATCAATGTCCATTTCAATCTGAAAGTCAGCACTCAAGCACAAAATTTTGCATGTCTTGAGGCACTGGAGCAAGTCCAGAGAAGAGCTACAAGGTTGGTGAAGGGGCTGGAGAACAGAACCTATGAGGAGCGGCTGAGAGAGCTGGGGGTGTTTATCCTGGAGAAGAGGAGGCTGAGAGGAGACCTCATTGCTCTCTACAACTACCTGAAAGGAGGTTGTAGAGAGGAGGGAGCTGGGCTCTTCTCCCAAGTGACAGGGGACAGGACAAGAGGGAATGGCCTCAAGCTCCACCAGGGGAGATTTAGGCTGGACATTAGGAGGAGGTTTTTCACAGAAAGGGTCATTGGGCATTGGAATAGGCTGCCCACGGAGGTGGTTGATTCACCTTCCCTGGAGGTGTTTAAGGCACAGGTGGATGAGGTCTTGAGGGACTTGGTTTAGTGTTAGATAGGAATGGTTGGACTAGAAGATCCGATGGGTCCCTTCCAACCTGGTTGTTCTATGATTCTATGATCTCCCACACTGATGACACTGGGCTGGCACACGAGGACCTGTGTTTGCACAATGACGTGTTAACGCAGTGTTGTGTCAGCTGTCTGAGAGCTACCATCCTTTAACACAGCAAAGGGTACCAGTTGTGCTGCGTCTTACCCAGGTTTTGGAGGTATCGTCGATGGAGGCAATAAAGCAGCCTCTGCAGAGAAGCCATCTGAATTGGGTACTGGAGAAGGTGCGGGAGAATCCCTTGAACTAACGCTCAGTCCATCTGAACCAGCGCCTTCCTTCACCAACTTCACCTTAAAAATTAGACAACAAAAGATGATGGGGTTTTGGGTTCCCAAAGAAGTTTTCAGCAACTTATTTCCTTTCGATGACTACACCTTTGTCAAGCTCATGCACTCCAAGTAGAAGCACACAACTGATTCAGAACTGAAAGACCCTCCCTCTGTACTCAGCACTGGTGAGACGACTCCTTGAATCCTGGGGTCAGTTCTGGGCCCTTCACCACAAGAAGGATGTTGAGGCTCTGGAGTGAGTCCAGAGAAGAGCAACGAGGCTGGTGAAGGGGCTGGAGAACAGGCCTTATGAGGAGCGGCTGAGAGAGTTGGGGGTGTTTATCCTGGACAAGAGGAGGCTGAGGGGAGACCTCATTGCTCTCTAAAACTACCTGAAAGGAGGCTATAGAGAGGAGGGGAATGACCTCTTCTCCCAAGGGACAGGACAAGAGGAAATGGCCTCAAGCTCCACCAGGGGAGATTTAGGCTGGACATTAGCAAAAAAATTTTCACAGAAAGGGTGATTGGGCAGTGGCAGAGGCTGCCCAGGGAGGTGGTTGATTCACTTTTCCTGGAAGGGTTTAAGGTGCGGGTGGACGAGGTGCTGAGGTTCATGGCTTAGAGATTGGTGGGAATAGTTGGACTTGATGATCCGATGGGTCTCTTCCAACCTGGTTGTTCTAAGATTCTTTAGATCCTGGCATTCCTCACCATGAGTATTTTGTTTTCCCAAGTGACTCACAAATAAGACAACGAAAAGATCCCAAGACAGTCAGAACAGACATGCCTTGGTAAACAGCCCAGAGGGATTTTTGTGGTTCATTGTTTTGTGCTTTTTCTTTTTTTTAATTAAAGATATGTAATTTCATGGGGTTATTTGGTTTATAACAGTTTCTGAGCTGTAGTTCTCATGCCAACAGCAGGTTTTCACCTTGCAGACAGACACTGCCACCCAACAGCCACAAAGCAGATATAAAATAAACACCTGGCAGGAGACACTCACCCGCCTAACCTCCACCTCAAAAACCAGAGTTGAGTCTGGAGGGACACGGCCAGCCACTCCCTGAGCCCCGTAGGCCCATGCCGGAGGGATAATGAGATACCTTCGTCCTCCTTTCTTCATCCCCATCATTCCTTCTTCCCAGCCCTTTGGTTTTCAAGGACACAATAAATGAGAAAGCGAACAGTTTGATCAGTGACGTTACAGTGTTTTTTAATTACACTGACTTAAGACTGCTTCAAGCACCAGCTATAGAAGATCCCAGGACTCCATATAGAGTAAAATCCTGTTCATTTTCAGTCCAAAGCACTAAACTGTGGTCTTACAACGTGTTATAATGGCTAATTATAAACTGCAACACTAACTGAAGAATAAAGATGCAGCTCCCGACAGGTTCACAATGAAATCAAACACATAGAGGAATTTCTCGCATGAAGGCTCAAGGCTTCCAACTCTCAGTAGGGTGACAGAGACCTGGTTCAAGTTTTAAATGTTATAAACAGGGAGCACAACTCTGCTAATTGTCCCTGTTTACTCTGCATCATTTTTTTTCATGGTCTTGCCTTGCAAAATCTCTCAATCAAAATTGTCTGTTCTCTCATTCCCACCTTGTCTTTCACAAAAGAAGCATTTGGAGTAGTTAGAAACTGAGAGAATAAGAGATGCAGATTCCCTTTGCACAACATCTAGGATTTAGTGTTTGATAGGAATGGTTGGACTCGATGATCCGGTGGGTCTCTTCCAACCTGGTGATTCTACGATTCTATGATACTAAGCAGCTATCGCAGATCATAACCAATATATAAGTCCTACCTTGATGACCTTCCCAGATCCCAGCTTTAGCCGCAACAGCTTGTCTTTGTTAACATTTGAGTCAAACACCTAGAGAGATGATGAACAAAACCACAACATGCACGGCTTTCCCAACCATTTCAAGATTCTTACGTGCTACTCCCCATTCTGTTGCTTCCAAAATTCATTCTCAGATGTAAGACAGCACGGCCAGAGCTCCCAGCCCAGCGCACAGTATGATTATTCTTAGAGTGAATAATAGCCGGAGACTCAGACTTTAAAAGTGCTTTGAGCTTGATGGCCAGGACAGGATTGTGCCCTGTCAAACACGACACAACAGGCTGATATCAAGCAGCAAATAAGTGTCTAGAAGTTTCGCATGTTAAGCTAAGACACGTGCAGCTGGACAACTCTTTCACGGTACTAGAGATAAGCTCTGCTACGTACCATTGGTACTCAGAGAAGAATGCCAGGCAGATGGAGAAAAACAAAGGGTCCCCTAAAATAGACAAATAGAAAGCCCTTCTCTACAGTAAAAAGATTCAGCTTCAGATGGATACAAACGCAAAACCCTTTCCCACGAACACCACTAATAGTACACCCAGAAGTGTTTTAAAGGTCAACATCAAAGCATTTTGGTTTGCTTGTTAGCAAGCTGAAGCAAGTCCAGAGAAAAGCGACAAAGCTGGTGAAGGGGCTGGAGAACAGGCCCTATGAGGAGCGGCTGAGAGAGCTGGGGGTGTTTAGCCTGGAGAAGAGGAGGCTGAGGGGAGACCTCATTACTCTCTACAACTACCTGAAAGGAGGTTGTAGAGAGGAGGGAGCTGACCTCTTCTCCCAAGTGCCAGGGGACAGGACAAGAGGGAATGGCCTCAAGCTCCACCAAGGGAGACTTAGGCTAGAGATTAGGAGGAAGTTTTTCACACAGAGGGTCATTGGGCATTGGAATAGGCTGCCCAGGGAGGGGGTTTATTCACCTTCCTTGGAGGTGTTTAAGGGACGGGTGGATGAGGTCTTGAAGGACTTGGTTTAGTGTTTGATAGGAATGTTTGGACTAGATGATCCAATGGGTCCCTTCCAACCTGGTTGTTCTATGATTCTATGATTCTAAGCTGGACTGGACACAGCTGTAGAGGATGTAAAAGCAACCTCATTCTGTTGACAAGTGGAGACGCGCTTTGCATCAGACAAGTCTCCTCTTCTCACTTCCTCAAGCAAAGGAGCACAGCAACTTCACTGACCCTTCTCTACATTTTTGCTAATATTAATGTCTGAGAGTGCCTATCAAAGTTAAAAGCATCTTAACCACCTTCTTCTGAACAGTAACAGAGTCCCTTACTCTTCTACAGGTAACAGATATGACAACATTTATGGTGCTGAAAGCAACAGAAAAATGTCTTTTAAATGTCTCCTTCCAGGGCCTATCACACTCATTTCATATTAGAAGGCAGCAAAAATGTCTTTACCTGTCCAAGCCCGTTGTTCTGGAACAGCCAACCCGTATAGGCAACCTCCAGGGAGTCTCCTCCTTCAACTCCCTGCCCTTCTCCCAGGAGGAGATCCTGGCAGAGGACGGACTCGAGCCCTGGGGAGCTGTTGCATTTAGCAATGCACACCTAGAGGGAATCAGTGTGTCCATTTAACAGAGAGGAGAGTTCTGCTGTGACTCCTTACAGATCTGATCCATTTCTTACTGCACTGACAAAAGCCCAGGTGCCAGACAGGTTTAAGAGGCATTCCATGCGTGCTTGGGCTGAATCTTGCTGAGCTATTGAGGTAAACATCCTCTGCTCTAGAGAACCATGGCTCTTACAGCACTTGAGAATCCTGATATGAGATCTCATTGGAAAGCACCAGGTGGGGATTCAAGTCCCCTCGGCCTCCCTGAGGCCGCCCACCCCGAGGGCACTGGGCTGCTGCGAAATCCTGTGAGTGCTGGAAGGGCCCTGGGCTGCTTCAGAGCTCCTTGGCTGCTGTGAGGGCCCCTGGACAAATGTGAGGGCTCTGGGCTGCTTCAAGAGCCTGTCGTGAGGGCACCAGGCTGTTGTGAAGCCCCTTGGCTGCTGTGAAGCTTCTTGGCTGCAGCCAGGACTTGGCTGTGAGGGCAGTGGGATATTGCAAAGCACCCGCCCTGAGTCCTGTGAGGGTCCTTGGCTGCTCCAAGAACAGTGCTGTGAGAGCACTGGGCTGTCGTGAAGCCCCTAGGCTGCTGTGAGGGCACTGGGCTGCTGCAAGGACCTTCCTCTGACGGCAATTGCCTATTGCAAAGCCCCCTGATTGCTGTGAGGGTTCTTGGATGCTACAAGGATTCTGCTGTGAGGGCTCCTTGAGTGCTCTAAGGGTCCTTGACTGCTGCAAGAACCTTCCTTTGAGGGTAATGGGCTATTTCGAAGCTCCTTGACTGCTGTGAGGCCCCTGGGCTGCTGCAAAGAGCCCTGCTTGTTCCTGCTGCACTGGAACAGGCTGCCCAGGGAGGTGGTCGAGTTACCATCCCTAGAGGTATTTAAAAGACAGGTAGAGGGGGTGCTTAAGGTTATGGTTTAGTGGCTGGACTCGGTGATCTCAGAGGTCTTTTCCAACCTGGTGATTCCATGATGCCATGAACAGGCTCCCTGCTTCAGAGAGGCCTGGACCTAACAAACAAAACTCAGCCAGGCTCATTGCAGACCTGCCTCAATCGCAGTCACATAGATACCCAGTGCTTAAACTTCAATGAAAAGTACAACCTTTCAGCAAAAAGGAGCTCTGAGACACATCTTAGTTTCTCTGTTGTTCTAAGAGGCCAGCAACTCATCCCTCGCACAGAGTAGGCAGTTACCTGTTTACTGAAATCCATGGCTGCCTTTTCCGACTCAAACATGATGGACCAGTTTTGCCTCTGATCATCATAGAAAGTGCTGTAATTGTTGGGTTGAACCTGCGGGAAAGGAAATCAGCCCCGTGTTAAGGCAGGAAACAACACAGCCAACTCCAATTAGAAAATCCACATCCAAATGAATCTTAAATAAGAGCGACTGAAACTAAGCAGGAGGAGCCCTGCTGTATCGCTGCCCAAGCTCAGAACACACAAGTTACCTTTTATGTATGTGCTTATTATTTGTGGAAGAACTGCTGCAAGAAATACTTGAGCAAATATTCTTCAGAGACTATTTCTATGTTAATAAGATCTAAGATCTTATATAAGATCTAATATAAGTTCTTCATAGATGCTGCAGCTTTCACAAGATGTTAAAAGCTTTCACAGACTTCTTTTAAGCTGGGTTCTACGATACATATTGAGATATTTAAGTGTAAGTAATCTTCTTTTCATAAGAACTGAATATATTTGGACTTCCGGTATTGATTGCATGAGTCGCTCTTTCCTCACTTCTAAAAATCTGTGTAATAGCCACGTATATAACCCATTAATCTTCAAAATGTGCTTATAACACTGAAGAGTGAACTAGCATCCTCTTTAGAAATCAGAACTGGAATTACATTTCAGAGGATAATTTCTATCTATCAAATAAAGATATTTTATGGCACCTGATGACAAACTAAGAGCTGCAAAATCAACTCCAATTTTCTGCCAAGCTAGCAGAGAACAGAACTTCCTGAGATTCCATTTTAGGGCTTACAATGCTCCAAATTGTTCTTATCAGCAGGGAAATGCTGAGTGGGAGATTGCTGAGAGAAAACACTTCCCTACTATCGCTTCCTTCTGCTGGCTCAGCTGGGTGCCCTCAGCCACTGAGCTACAGAACATTAGCAAGAGGAATTTTGTTGTTTCTATGCACTGCAGGACTGCAAAACTCAAAACATCTCCTCTGTGATGCAGAGGTAATAATACACCTCCTGTAGTTTCGCATTATGAAACCTCCTGCTGGAGTGCCCTGCGGAAGGCAGACAGAACAGCCCCTTGTGCAAGGCAGGTCAGGAGGAGGAGCAGAGCTGAGCTCCTGTCCCCGTGACACCTCGTGCTGCATCAGCCGGATCTCTGATGTCAAAGGCTGTCCTCTAAGGCTGAAAAAAGCAATCCAGCGGCAACTCCTGTTTGCTGGAAACAACACAGACCCGTTGGAAGCTTTCCCATCCAGAGTCTTACCGTGAGGACGAAGCCTGGATGGATCCTTGCGGCTGTGATCTGTTGCTGCTGACTGATATAAAGGAGGATCCTGTACTGGATTCCACAAGGAATTGGGCAGGGAAGAAGAACAAACAGCAGAAACTCAAAACATGTTCCATTCTAATGTAATCTGTCAAATGATGAGGCCAAGGCTACAGTATTTATTTGCCTAAAGACCTCACAGTAGCACTTTGATGGTTGGACTTGATGATCCAAGAGGTGTTTTCCAACCTGGTGATTCTATGATTCTATGATTTTTCACAGTAAAAATACCTAATGCAATTTTGTAACCTATTAGAAACCCTCGACAATACGCAAGCTTTATTTAAGACAAGAATCGAGCCATTTAAGCTAATTATTTTGCAATAAGCAAGGCACATTAATTAGACAATTTTCATAGTTAAATGTAAAATGATGGTCCATTAACCCGTCAACACATAAACCTCATAACACGTGGGAAACAGGCATAAAACAATGTAAATGACTGAGTAACAATAACTTGAAGGGAGCTTTTCAATCATAGAATCATATAATATCCAGGTTGGAAGAGATCATCGAGTCCAACCATTCCTATCAAACACTAAACTCCTCATAAGACCTGTTCTCCAGTCCCTTCACCAGCTTTGTTGCTCTTCTCTGGACTCGCTCCAGAGCCTCAACATCCTTCCCACAAATGCCAAAACTGAGCATTTCTCACACCAGCTACTCAGAAATTTGTTTATGAAATGACTAATTTTTTTTTTTTGGTTCTTCCTAAAGCAGAAGTGAGAGGAAACTAATTCAGAACTGGGGGATACAAAGCAGCAGAAATAGCAAGATCAAGGACAGATCTGAGTATTACAGGTCTGATGAGGAATGGCTGAGAGAGCTGGGGGTATTTAGCCTGGAGAACAGGAGGCTGAGGGGAGACCTCACTGCTCTCTACAACTACCTGAAAGGAGGTTGTGGAGAGGAGGGAGCTGGGCTCTTCTCCCAAGTGACAGGAGACAGGACGAGAGGGAATGGCCTCAAGCTCCGCCAGGGGAGATTTAGGCTGGACATCAGGAAAAAGTTTTTCACAGAAAGGGTCATGGGAAAATGGCAGAGGCTGCCCAGGGAGGTGGTTGATTCACCTTCCCTGGAGGTGTTTAAGGCACAGGTGGACACATCCACGTGATCCAGATGCCAAACACATCCTGAATAAATACCAAACTCACTTAGAGAAACATCAGGAAAGCTGCAGTGCCTGAAACACTGCAAAACATTAGAGGAACGAGTTGTAAGCAATCTTACAAACTTATGGACTGCAGGAAAGAAAAATGGCACCAAGGCAAACAGCTACACCACAAGGAAACCCAGAAGGGAAAGAAGGCATAAGCAGCATGGAAAGCAAGACCTCCAGCATCCAAAGCAAAGACATTCTGGTGAGCTCATGGAAACACTCTTTCAGACCAATGTGCTCTCAGCATGAAAGTGTTAAAGGTATGAAGTGTTTCTCACCTCTTTAGTTGCATGATTCCCCACTACGGCGGCTCCGTACTTGCCCTGCTTCACGTATTGCCCATTTGTACTGGAAGGCAAGTGAGATGTTCAGCTGCAGAACTCTCCCTGCCTTAGATCTCTCTCTGCCGTTCATAGAATCGTGGAATTGTTTGGGTTGGATGGGACCTCAAAGCCCACCCAGTCCCACCCCTGCCATGAGCAGGGACACCTCACACTGGATCAGGAGCTCCAAGCCCCATCCAGCCTGGGCTTGAACCCCTCCAGGGATGGGGCAGCCACCACTGCTCTGGGCAACCTGGACCAGGGCCTCCCCACCCTCACATCAAAACATTTCTCCCTAAGATCTCATCTCAATCTCCCCTCTTTCAGCTTCAAATCATTCCCTCTCATCCTCTCCCTGCACTCTGATCAAGAGCCCCTCCCCAGCTTTCCTGCTGCCCCCTTCAGCACCGGGAGGTTGCTTTAAGGCCTCCTCAGAACCTTCTCTTCTCCAGGTTGAGCAACTTTTTTTTAGAGTTCAGGTGCCTTTCTTCATGCCTAAAACATCAGGCAGCCTTTCTTAACTTAAAGAAACAACCTCCTTGCCTGCCCACATATTACAGATGAATGCATTAGGGATTTTGAGCGGAAAACCCCTCTTTTAGAATATCCAGGGCAAACAAGTTTTTACATAATGCGAAAAGGACAGAGATTCTATACTCAAGCAGACAGACATTCTACTGCCATCACACTGTGCTCACGGCTGTTCTCCATGAGGGAAAAGATGAGCCATAAGCATCTGATGGTGCTGCCTGGAAAAAGTCTAACTTTCAGGCCTGCAGCCCAGTTCCCTGGAACAGCAAAAGCAGAACCTGCTCTTTAAGCTGTAGCACAATAACCAAATCTTTCTTTGAGCAGAAACTTGCATCAACTTGCAGCGTTCGCACCGTGCGGAGCAATATTGATAACCAACAGTCTCTTCCCACTCATTCAGAAACATCTTCCCCCCAGGATTAGGTCTTAAGCTCCCGGAGACATGGACTCTAACAGAGAATGTGGAGAATCTTTACTGCACTTACTATCGAAAAGCATGAACCGCAGTGGCCACAAACACTGATGGAGCTGAAGGAGTTGCTTGAGCCGCTGGAGCCTTCGGGGCTGCTGGTCCTGCTGAGGAATAAAAAGCAGGAATACCTGTCAGAGGCAGGGAATCACCATGCCCACTGGCCACTGACAATCACCAAAGACATTCCTTCCCCCAAGGAAAAACAACTCCAGAAGAAGAAGGAAAAAAAAAACCAAAAACCAAAGAGTGACCTTCGAAAGTTCCTCAAGGCCACTGGAGTAGGGAAGGGCAAATAAATGCCATTCCAGACAGCTAAGTGAATAATTTGCAGCCCTGCTCTTCCCAGAGGCCAGCATTCCCCAGCAGGACACATGCTGCTCTTTTTTTTCCCCCACATTCAAGCCCAGTTCCTTACCCGAGGCCACCTGACCCTTCTTTGGTTGCTTTGGTGCCGTGTACTGGAAGAATTCATTCCCATGGCTCGAGACCGTTTGATCCAGACCAAAGAGAGAGGCCAGTCTGGCACTGGGAAGAGAAATAAACTTGTAATACTTTATCTTCTTCAACATGGGCTGTGCAGATAACCATCTCCATTACCACAGAATCATAGAATGTCCTGCCTTGGAAGGGACATACAGGGATCATCAGGCCTGACTCCCATCCCTGCACAGGACACCCCAATATTCACACCATGAGGCTGAGGGCAAATGCTGCTGGAATATTGTCAGACTTGGTGCTGTGACTGCTTCCCTGGGAGCTGTTCCAGTGCTTCACTACCCTCCTGGGAAAGAGCCTTTCCCTAACATCCAACCTAACCCTCCCTGGCACATCTTCCTACCATTCCTTCAGGTCCTGAGAGAAAGATCCTCCCCTTGCGAGGAAGCTGCAGACCACGATGAGGTCTCCCCTTAGTCTCCTCATACGATTCCCCCTCTAAATTCTTCACCAGCTCTGAGTCTTCCTCTGGACACTCTCCAACAGCTTTAGATCCTTTTTATCCTGTGGTCCCAGAACTGCACTTAGTGCTTAAGGTTGGGCCACACCAGTGTGGAGCAGAGCAGGACAATCCCCTCCCTCACCCAGCTACCAGCTATGCTGGATGCACCCCAGGACGCGGTTCCCCTCTTTGCTGCCTCGTGTTTCTCTTGCCATCAGCCAGAACCCCCCAGGCCCTTCCCGCGGGGCTGTTCTCCAGCTTCTCGCTCCCCAATCTGTGTGGATCCTACGCTGCCGTCCCAGGTGTAAACCGCAGCACTTGTTCTTATTAAGCTCCATGTGTCTGGTGATTGGCCAGCTCTCCAGTTTGTCCCAACCCCTCTGAAGAGTCTGTCTGCCCTCAAGAGTGCCAGCAGCTTGTCTTAATTTCATGTCATCCACAAACTTGGTTATTAAACCTTCAAGTTCTGCATCCAGGTCAGTTATGAAGATGCTAAGAGCCCTGGCCCTGAGTTGTACCAAATACAAGGTGTTTACCACCACTTTAGAACCAAATACAGGGATACACGTTAAGCAGCTCTGCGCTAATTAGCTGTGTAATTGTGAAGAAGGGGAACTTTTGGATGGGTGAGTGGCCCGGCTGTTTCATTTCCCCAGAAGCGACCGTTGGGCCCAAAGAAGGAAGGAGGCACACAAGGAGTCACTTCAGTGTGGTGGCTTGGATCAGGACCACCCTCATGTGAAAGACCTGCTGAGAAACGGAGGTGACAGGAGGGAAGAGGCCCCTCAGCACCCAAGATTTCCCTCCGGGAACTGCAGGATTGGGTTCTCCAACCCGTGGCAAGCAAGACCAGGGAAGTGATTCTCCCCCTGTGCTCTACACTAGTGAGGGCGCATCTCAAATCCTGGGTTCAGTTCTGGTCCCTTCGCTATAGGAAAGCCACTGAGGTTCTGGGGAGCATCCAGAGAAGAGTAACAAAACTACTGAAGGGGCTACAGAAAACATCTTACGAGTAGCACCTGAGGGACCTGGGGTTGTCTAGCCTGGAGAAGAGGAGGCTGAGGGGAGATGTTATTGCTCTCTCCAACTCCCTGAAAGGAGGTTGTGGAGAGGTTGGTCTTTGTGTCTTCTCTCAAGTGACAAGTAATAGGACAAGAGAGAAGGGCCTCAAGCTGTGTGAGAGGAAGTTTAGATTGCACACTAGGAAAAACTCAGCACTGGCAGAGGCTGCGCAGGGAGGTGGGGGAGTCCCCATCCCTAGAGGGGCTTAAAAAGCAGGTAGATGAGGTGCTTGGGGATGTGATGGAATCACATCACATCACATGTGATTCCACCACAAGAAGGATGTTGAGGCTCTGGAGTGAGTCCAGAGAAGAGCCACAAAGCTGGTGAAGGGGCTGGAGAACAGGCCTTATGAGGAAGGACTGAGAGAGCTGGGGGTGTTTATCCTGGAGAAGAGGAGGCTGAGAGGAGACCTCATTACTCTCTACAATTACCTGAAAGGAGGTTGTGGAGAGGAGGGAGCTGGGCTCTTCTCCCAAGTGACAGGGGACAGGACAAGAGGGAATGGCCTCAAGCTCCACCAGGGGAGATTTAGGCTGGAGATTAGGAGGAAGTTCTTCACACAGAGGGTCATTGGGCATTGGAATAGGCTGCCCAGGGAGAGGGTTGATTCACCTTCCCTGGAGGTGTTTAAGGCACGGGTGGATGAGGTCTTGAGGGACTTGGTTTAGTGTTAGATAGGAATGGTTGGACTAGAAGATCCGATGGGTCCCTTCCAACCTGGTTGTTCTATGATTCTATGATTCAGTGGTGGGCAGGTACGGTTGGTGTCCATGATCTCTGAGGTCTTTTCCAGCCCAAGGATCCTACGGTTCCCTGATCGCTGCACAGGGACAGCCCCCCGGTGCCCGGCTGACCCTCTCACGCCACAGGTTATCCCTACCGGCTCCCTGTTTGCCGTTTCCCAGCTTTATCCCCACTGCCGACTCCGGCAGGTGAGGGGCCGACCCGGACCACGGCCCCACAGCACCGGGACAGGCCCAGCCCCAGGCCCCAGGCACGAGAGGCGGCGGCCCCCGCCCCGGGCCTTCCCAGGGCCCCGCCGGCCGCTCACCCTCCGCTGGGGGACAGGAAATCCGCGTCGTCCTCCTCCGCCGCCGCCCCGAACATGGTCACCGCCCCGGCACCGGCGCCCTCCCGCCGTGTCGTAAAATCGCTGCGCGGCGCCGGAGCGCTTTGCGGCCGCGGCGGGACGGGAGCGGGAGGGGGAAAGCGGAAGGGCGGCCGGAGGCAGGGGTCAGGGCGTGGTGGGGGCGGAGCTTAGAGGGGGAATAGTGATTGGTGATGGGGCGGGGTTTAGGGGCGGGGCTTATAGAGAGGGCGGGTTCAGAGTATACAGCGCGTGCGCCTCTTAGTGGAGAGGCGGGGGCTTAGAAAGCGGATGTGTGATTGTTGAATGGAGTAGGGCTCAGAAGAGAGGCGGGGCTTAGAGGTAGGGCGAGGCTTTATATGATAGGGCGGGGCTTAGCGAGAGGAACGCGCATAGTGGGCGTGGCTTTGGCGAGTGGGCGTGGCCTAGCGGGCACCTCGGGGAAAGTCGGGAC